>VRLP01002681.1:0-81428 GCA_009660295.1 Lophius piscatorius | reverse complement strand
TGTTTGATGTGGGATTCAAAAGTGAGTTGAGGGTCAAATCTTACACCGAGGTTGGTGACTGATGAAGAGAGGGGAATGTCGTGACCAGAGAAGGTAATACTGGATATGGAGGAAGACTGGGTCTGATGTGGGGTGCCAATTAAAATAGCTTCGGTTTTGAAGCTGTTCAACTGGAGAAAGTTGTTTTTCATCCACACCTTCATCTCCTCCAGACAAGCGCGGAGAGTTGACAGGGGAGATGATGATGACGATGAGGATGGGCTGATTAACAGCCACACCCACCATTCATAACATTAAAATCACTCAAATAACATTATCAAATTACCTTTGTCACAGACATTGTCTCCCCGTGTACATTAAAGGGCTATTGGTGCCCATGACCCTGTTACCAATTCACCTGTTGTCATTTCCCAAGACCACTTTGGTTGGTTCTAACCACTGTAGACCGGGATCCGTCAGCTCTGACCCGGTCGACTAGTCGTCAAATCTCTGCAATTTTCCTTCACCCAACACATCAAGTTTCAAGGATAAAATGTTCACTTGTTGCATTATAAATATCCCATCCACTTACAGGTGCCACTGTGGGAGAGCGGAACTGGACCCTGCAGCATCCTCAAAGCAATAGATCTACCAGACGTCCTTCACACATGTCCAAACCACCTCTATCTGGTCTCTCTGGTCCAACCTGGTCTATCCCTCTTATGGGCCTGTTTTTTAATCCTGTCCATCACTCCAAAAACTTTTTTAACGTCTCCAACTAGATAACAGTTGCTATAATTTCATGACTAATCATTGTCGGCCCTGCTGTCCAGACCCTTGTAGTGGTGGCTGGTGACCCCATTGAAACCGATGAGACATGAAATGAGAGAAATGAGCTGTGCATTTGTAAAAATGTAATGAGAACAGCTGATATCTAAATTAACAGACCCACACCAAGACACCAGGAAATAAAGGGCATATGTACACGGCATATGTGAAATAAATAACGGTGAGAGTGTGAAAGGAATAGGAAAAGTCTTCCTGGCTGGAGTTCGCTGGAGCTTGATTTGAACAAAGTGTTTAAAAACCATCCACTCTGATTGGATGTTTGAAAACCATCCACTCTGAGTGGAAACTCAACCAGAACTGCAGACTGTCAAAACTCCTCAAGAACATTGTCGGAGTGTATCAACATGCAGTGGAATAACATTTGTGAGGGGTAAGACTGAGTTAATGTATAAACTGTGTAAGCCTCAGGTCTCTGAAGATTTGCTCTCCCACTCAGTTCCACTAAATGAGAACGAGTTCAGTCCAGTTGTCAGATTAAATCAGAGCTAAGAAATTTGATTTTACAGAGGTTTGATTTTACGGAAGGCTGTATTTATTTCATGGATGCGGCTGAAAAAGAAAGCACATTTTTGTGCTCTGATGGTGTTCTAAGGTTGTTGAAAAGCTTGAACGAATCACCCAAAGCTTGTTTCATAATGAAGTGAGCATGAATGGTGTTTTAAATCAATTGCAAACTTTGCTGAAATTGATCCTTCAGCTTTACAGCGACATTGTAAGATGTCAGGCTGAGATTTCCTGCTGTTTTTGCTGTTAAAAACACAAATGCACATCCGGATTCTGAGTGTAGAGCCCTCTCACTTTACAGTTTGAACAGCATTGCGACGGGTGGTAACTGTATGTTTGCGTAGCCGATGGCGGAGCCCAGTATAACCACACTGAATTTGCCATGTTGAATCACATTGCGCTTAGCAGAGCGCTGGTTTGCCAAGAGCTACAAAACAAATCTGGTGTGCAGGAGGCATGAGCCGAGTGGCCATTGTTGTTTTTTGTGTTTAAAGAGCAAAGCCAGCTTTAAATGCTGCTCTCGGACAGGAGAACATCACCATTTAGCAGCAGATGGACGTTTGCTCTTAATGGGCCACTGTATGCGCCAGGGCTTTCTTTGAATTGCAGAAAAAGATAGAGGGGAAAGGAAAAAAAGATGACCAGAGGCTAATTCCTTAACATCTGAAGGAATACTTCAGCAGCTTAACATTCGTGGATGATTGTTAACCCTGGCCTGCGTTCAGTGGGATCGCTGCCCTGGGCTCTGCAGCACTAAGCTACATTGACTGAAGGATCTGCTCTCACACTTGATATGAATTACATAAGCTGTAACGCCGTGATTGTGCTCGCATGGCTCAGAGGACCTTCTTTAATGACACATTATTCATCACATCCCGCAACCTAACCGCCAGGCAGACGTCTAAACAAGTCACACAGTGTTAAATACTCTTCTCCTTTACTTTTTCTGCCTCTCTCTGCATATATTATACACTGTGTTATAACCCAACAAGCATGACGTCCTCATGATCCTCCCACCACGGTTGCATTGAAGAAAGACAGTTGGAAGGAAGTTTTTTAAGCATTCCCTACCAAAAAGGAAAAAATGATTGGTATCTGATTAACAGTCTTGTCAAAAACTAATAATTATGGAATTAAATACTAAAAATTCCTAAAATATCATAGTTTTCTCCACAATATTGAAAAAAAGTATATAGTATAGTATATATATGTTTGTATTTAATTTGTATGACACATTTCTATGCATTCAAGATGCTAAATCCAACAAGGGTTAAAAATATGTTTGTACATAATATATATACAGAATATATATACACTATGGGCGTATATAGCATAGCATATAGTGTCCTTTTTCTAATTCTATTCCACTGTAAAAGATTAGGGATGAAATCCAGAGTCTTTTTCCTTGAAGATTAACTACAAAAACATGAAGAGGCCATGCGTAAGAATCAGAAAAGCTTGTTGTTTACAGACCGGTCGACTTTTTCGCTTGTCTCATAAACACCCGCAGAGGATGGAGGAGTGACAAGATAAATCAGAGAGAACTTGCTACAATCCAAACGACACCCACACGCTCAGTAGTGCCGATATCTCAGTTGGCATCAAGATAATTCTCAAAATTCCTGTGAGTCCAAGGGGTCAGGATCAGGCTCTTAGCCAGGGTAAAATATCTGCAGCTTATTACGCTGCTTCCCCGTTTGGCAGCACATTTCAAAAGGGAAACAGTGTCTGCATCTAATCTGGGAGTGATCAGGACACATACAGATGCGATCGAGAAAAGACACTGGTCTATGAAGAAGTTCCAGCAAATCAGCAAGATTATCAGACGCTGCAGAAGTCAGCCTTAAATCTAACTCAATAATTTCCCATTTCACACTTTCATGTTTATTATCAGCCGTATAATGGAAATTAACGATCGACATGCACATTTTTTTACATCTATGTGCAAACAAGCCACAAGGGGATAAGTTCAAAGAGCAATAACAATAACAATTCAAAGCATCACTGGATATTCCATGCTCTGGTTTCCTCTCAGAACAAACTAGATAACCATTAGATTCCACAGAACAAACAAAGCAAGAACTAGAACTGAACTCAATAGGGAGCATACCTCCACAACAAACCCACATATCTCTTTAGTTTGCCTGGTCCATGCCGAACCGGCACAAAATGATGGGTAAGTCAGTTTGAAAGTTACAAAAAATGGATGGAGAAATGTTGTAAAATGATCCTTCAGTCATTTGCACCAACATTAAACGCATTCTTTCCTGGCCCAAGCCCTGTTTCCAGAAAACACAGTTCTGGACTTTTTCCATATAGCTCATCATAATTCATACATTAATCAGTCACAACATTATAACCACCGGCGGGTGTTCACAGATTGATTATCTGGTTATAATGGCACCTGTCAGTGGGAGCCACACATTGAACATCAAGCGACTTCTTTGTCCCGATGTTATGTGTTGGAAGCAGGAAAAATGGACAAGCATTAGGATCTGAGCGACTTTGGCAAGGGCTAAATTACAATGGCTAAACAAATGGATCAAGTACTGTATATCTGGAATTACAGGTCTTGTTGGTTGTTCCTAGTCTGCATTGGTTAGAATCTATCAATTTTCCAAGGATGAACAACCAGTGAACCGGACAGAGTAATGGGAAACCAAGGCTCCCCTTATGTGCACAGGAAGAAAACACAAGAGCTACCTTAGCACAAATAGCCAAACAAATTAATTTTGGTTCTGATAGAAAGTTGTCGGATAACACCATGCATTTATAAGTATATGTATAAGTAATGTTAGGGCTGATCGGTTTACAGTGTTTTTCAACTATAGGGAAGTTTTTCACCCGGAGAAGTCTTTTTTCTCAAATTATTAAATGTGTTGTCTCAAAAAGTCTAAAAAGCAATCTGAACACAGCTGAATAATCAACAGACACAAAGCTCTGAAAGGGTTAAGTTGGTATCTGTATAAATGCCAAAACCGGGCTCCTGTTCTTGTAGTGTGACACCACCGTACTGCGTACTGTACACCGTATCGGAACACTTTCCGGCAACGTAATATTACCTTCTGTTAGTTGAATAAGTTGGCAGTTGAGGAGGAATGTCAGCAGAAGCAATGATGACAAAATAAAAGCAGACTTCTCGGCTAAACTGTGGAGAGGAGATGTGAAACGGTGCCTATAATACAAGCAGTATGCTGAAAGAGCTGGAGAACCGGCACATTGCAGAGTTCAGTTCTGCAGCAAATAGTGACATAGTGGTAAAATATGTCCAGAGACAACCCTCACTCTCTAAAAACAACAAATAACACAGTAAACTGCAATTGATGACCAGCCGTTATTGGCTTTATATAATATGGGAGTTTTCTCAGCATACTAAGGCCCAAATACCAGATTCCCATATGTCTACCAAAGCTGCATCCATCTGTGAAGCAAAAACATCAGCTGTTTGTTGCACGGTCTTACGGACTTCAGCTTCTTATGGAATAAAAAAAATGTTTTGAAGTAAACTCTACTGTTATCATTCAGTACTTGTCGGTACTCAAACGTACAAGGACTAGTACTTAGGCTGGAAAAAGGTGGTTGGGGTGTACGGTTATTAAATTGCAATCTCATACGTCTATGCGATCGCATTGCTGAGGGAAAATCATTATCCAGCATTTGCTTTCGCAACATAAAAAAAAAGGCCTCCTACAACCAATGAGAAAGAAGAGTTAGAAAATGTACTGCAGAGCAGCAGAAACTAAAAGTAAACAAGGCAACAACTAGAAAGAGACAATTCAGCTGATTTGTGGGGGGGGAGGTGTCTGCCAATGTGAGAGTAAACTACAAATGAATGAATCCAGAAGAAAACAACGATGATGCAGGTGAGTGTTTCTGCAGTAAAGAGAACTACTTTCTGAGGTGTGGAGGTTTTTTTGGATTCAGAGAATCCTTTGCAACAGCAGCACCACAAATAATACCATAAATGTATACTTTCACCTCAAGCATCAGGACAAGCTAATGATGCTTGATCAGATGGTGCTATGGCAATTTCATATTTTTTGTTTGTATTTGATACAATAATATATTATATTTGTTTTATATGACCTTCATCAGATAATTGACTGCAAAAACAACAACAACAACAAAGATTATCTGGAGATCTCAACTCTAAGCAAAAGAGCAAAAGAGTCACGATTCTCATTTAATCTCCAGCCCTAACGTCTAGATAATAATAATGACAATGAAATTTCATCAGTATAAACATTACAATAAAAAACATCATCCCACTAAAAAAAAAGCACCTGGAGAAAACAAACTTCATCAATGACACAACAGAACCCTAGCTTTAGGAAAATTTGTGCATATTTTTCCATTAATGTCTGAGTTGTTGCCAGCTTCTAAATCTACCGACAACTCCAACAAACTCTTTCAGTATTTCTCAAATACTCCGTAGCCAGTCTTCCCCTGCGCCTTCCACTTCAAAATCTCTGTTTAGCCCCGTGAGCCCCCACCTCCTCTCCCAAAGGAAAATCAATGAAGAAATGAAAGGTATCACTAATGGACACAGCTTCAAGAGAGCAAGCCACAGCGTTGCGTTACTACTCCAAATGGCTTTTTATGTTATAATACTTTAAATGCTGCACAACAAGTAAAACCCAAAAAATGTAATCATAGGATGTGACAAATTTCATCCAAATCCATATATTCCTTTTTTCTCTTATCTACAAACAAAACACACTGCTGGTGAAACTATAACCTCTTTCCTTGAAGGAGTAATAAGACTACAAGGTCATTATTATATGTCGCCATCTCTTCCCAAGCCTCTCAGATCAATCAACTTCATCATTCAACAGTCTCAGCAGATTCATCAGCCGCCACCTCCACCACTATCAGGAACGCCTTGGTGGTGCCCCAGGCACAAATCCTTCAATCACATCTGACAGACATACTTATTATCGCATATCATCTGTTGTTATACATGATTTACCTTTTTATGTGTTTGGATCCATGCTCTTAAGCCTAGTAGAACCTAATTGTTCTTATTTTTATTATTTTAACCTTTATTTACCCAGGAAAGTTAACCCATTGAGATCAAGGATCTCTTTTGTAAGGGTGACCTGGCCAAGAAGGCAACGGCCCGCGTCATAATTTACATTGCATAAAAAAGCAACATCGTGTACAAATATAGTAGCTATGGGTACAAATAGCAATGCAATCACATTAAAAAGTATTAATAGTATAAACATTCCAAGCAGTGGGGCCAGAAACTTTAAAAGCTATTTTTCCTGCCAAAGACTAAATCGCAGAAATACAGCAACAGACTATCAGAATAGTTGCTGAACTTAAATGATATAAAGCAGATTCCTTGTCAGAGGCAGACTTCTGACAAGGACAAATATTTCTACTCATATTAGTATAGATTCCCAGTCCCATGCCTGAAGTCGCCAAAAAGCTTCGAGTCATTTTTCCATAATTTGGTAAAATGTTGAATATTGTTTTAACGGCGCTAAGAAACGCTTTAATACATTATTGTATCAGCACCAAATTTAACGGGCTTTGGCCTGAGGTGCACCCCCGACTCCCACTATATTTTGTTCTTTCCATTCATGTGAAGATTAAGATGAGTAGTACCTCACTGTCCGTCCTGTCTCTGTATCGTTAATATGAGTAACAGACTAACCTTCATGTCATGAGGCTGGCGTTCACGCAGAGGGGTGGATTTACACTCCACCTTCCTAATATAGAGGCCAAACACATTTGGTGCGTCAGCGTTTCCCAAACCTGGGGGCTCAGTGAAGGCTGAACAATAAATAACAAATCTGTTAGCAAAGTGTGAAAAAGTTTGTGCCGCGACTGTAAAGTAAATGTTGCGTCGACGATAAACCAACATTGACTGATTCCCTCAAAGAAGAAAAAATGACACGGTTCATCTGTCGGGTAAAAACAGCTGCTGATTGTCAAAGTTTCAGTCCAAACACAGAGCTGTCTGCTCTCCTAATTGTGACTGACTGAGCCACCTGCCTCCACCATCCCCACGTTGTAACTCCTCTTTCTTCTCCCTGACATTGAGCTGAGCTGTTTCAGCTCTTTATTGTGGAGCAAATTTACAAGATGATGGATCAATCAATCCGTCAATCATTATCGCCGCCAATGCCGAATCAGACTGATGATGAATGTCATCCCTCTGAGTTTAACAATACTCGGTTCTCCGCAATCCCACGCAACAAAGTTGCATTCAAAGGACGGTGCTATGACCGAGTAGATTTTTTTAAAGATATCAATCTTTAGCTGTTTATACAAAAATATACTGATATGGCAAATCAACCTCTGCAAAGGCTGAGCATTGCACCAATGGATCACGTCTCACAGCACACAATCTAACACTATGCAACACCTCTATTTCGATTAGTTCAGCTTGATAAAATACGGCCATAACGGGGATCCACCCACAACTTTTGTCGCTGGGGAAAAAAGCTGATTCAGCTGATGAAGGCATATTCTTCCCAAAATGTAATTACCTGTTTCCATTTCTGATTCCTACGTCTGATAAAAGTTTCATGCAAATCTGCCTTTAAGTTTTAAGTTCCTGCAATGTCAAAGAATGTGGAGAAAGGAAATCGTTATGTGGATCTACTCCGAAATTCATTAGTTTCCTCCTCTCTCTCCTCCTCCCTGCCTAGTGTATTTAGTGTATTCAAAGATGCAATGTTTAAAAAAAGGCACATTTTTTCACCTAGTGTGTCTAGTGTTCTTTCCTGGTGGAGGCCAAACACTTCAAGGTCCATTATGTTTATTGACAATTGATGGAAAGGTTGAATGAGTCTTTTCTCAGAAACTCTTTTTTTATGGCTTTTTTATGGTTACAGTTTCAGCCTAATAACAGCACACAGAATGAAAGAAAATACTATGTGGTCTCATTTGTGCTGCACACTGTTTATTAACACCCAGCTGGTCAATGTTCTTTGGTGCCTTGATATTGAAAAGTTACTCACATTGCTAAATACTGGCATGTACTGTATACTACGGTGTTTTCAGGCAAATTTGTGGCTCTGTGTGTACTATATACGTATAGATGGTTTTGTGTATGTATGTATATGTGAGTAGATATAGTATGTCTTCATTTTTAGTCACCTTTAGAATACCTGAATGCTGGAGCTGCTGCATCGGCTAAATTCCCCCTTTTTGGCATAAATAAAGAGTCTTTCTATCTACCTTTCTATCTACTAGGACTTTCTTAAAATTGGAGAAATTTTTTTTTAGCCGATAGTTTGTTGTGTACTAATGTTGTGTAGTAATATTAGTTTAATCTGTTCTGTCATGTGGTTTTTGTGTAAACATACTAAAATTAAGACAAACAAACATTCAAACAACCCAAACCAATTCCATTCCAAGGTCATACTCGTCACAATAAACTCTGCTGCTTTTGCTCAGATCATCTGCCATACCAAAAGCAAAATACGTGACATTGGTGGGATAACTTATGGTGCTCTAAACTAAATGTATATGCTGGTAGGGAATGTATGCTGGATGCAGTTGTTTTTTTCCTGAAGGACAACAAGAAGAAGATTATGACCAACTGAAGATCTGCACAGTTGTTCTCATCCACTCCCCTCTGCTCATTCTGTTTTGACGCACTGCCTATGTGAAGAAGACAGTTATCCCTAACCCTACAACTAACCCCAACCCTCTAACTAGAGTGCCCACTTTGCCATGGTTTGCAGGATTCAGTGATTTATGGCTATTGATAAGGACAAAAACTTATTTTATTAATGTATATTTTTTACATTACATTTAATTTCAGTTTAGGGGGGTACACCAAGAATGGGAATGTCTTTTAGCACAAAAGCTTTTTCACAATTCCATCTCTAATATTGATTTAGATTTGCTCCTTTATAAACTTTTACTGAAGTTTCTCGCCGAAGGCAGCAAGATTGCATTTCACCACATCTTGATGAGGATGACGGAAAAATTCTGCGTCACCCGAAACCGGTTGTTGCAGAATAGACATTGAACGCATCATCCAGTGCATTCGTGATGCGTATCTCAACGCAATGTGCTGCCAACAGCTATCTTAGCGAGCTCTCCTGCTGATGTCACCAGTAAAAATGTCCTTGATTTGATTTGTTTTTCACACTTTAGCTTTAGTAAGGTCCGCATATGAAAATGACTCATCTAATTTGAAAAAATACAATTACTTATGGTACACCAATATCAGGACAAGAATGTAATTAAAATGAAAATCTATCTAAAGTTCGGTTAGAAAAGACTATCTTCCTGCACACTCTTGCCACAATTACTACATATAACACTTTATTATTTTCGCCTTGCCGCTGGTTCGTGTGCCTTCCACTTTTTCATCTTTGCCCAGTGCTCTGAAATCCATCAATCTAATCATTCATCAGTTTCAGCAGGGTCATCAACCACCATCACCAGCATCGAGTCTCTAAAGGGGGAATACTTTTTGCTGGTGCTTAATCTTCCCAAAAATGATTTGCGCTAAAACTCTAATAGGCTAATTATCACATATCATCTGTTGCAAGAAAGAACTTCATTCTTCATTCTACATTCTCTGTCTCTCTGGATTGAAATGCCTGTGTTGATCAAGACAGCCTTAGGTAAAATAGCTCACAGAATACCAACAAATGTTGATCTGTTTTTACCCAGAAAGGTTCTTCCTCAAAATGTGCATGACTGATAGAATTGTAGGTTGTTTGTCATCATTATTTCTTTTCACCTGGTTGTTGCCATGTATTTTGCTCCTGTTTTACACACACAGTAAGGAAAAATAAAATATTTTTATGGTGTAAACCCCAGGAATATTTGCCTCCCAAATAAGAACCAAATATGGAAGCAGCAGCTTACGCTTGTCTTTGGCGAGTAGAGATGAGTTTCCCATGCTGAGCTGCTGATGTCTAGACAGCTTCTACAACAACAGCGTTGCCGTTTGTCATGATATATAGTAGTCAGCCTCTCTGATGAGGGAGTATTTTTTTTTTCTCAAAAAATAAATGTTGCACAGCAAATTATTGATGACATTATGACAAAGGGAATAAATAGCGAAAGTTCCCATGCCGTCTATGGAGTGAATGCCTGTGCGCCGTTATGAAAAGAGATTGCTGCAATCACAATTCATACTTTTGATGCTTAAACATGCTTAAAATTCAGTGGGCTGGGCTTCATTAGATGCTTCATGTTGTTCTTTAAATCATCGTAAATTCTGAGGAAACAGAAGCTTAACATAACAGGAAAAGAAAGGGAAAATAATCAAGACACTTCTTCAGAATACTCTCTCGCTGCATTTTAAGCAGTGACAAGGGAGAGAAAAAAGAGCTAACAACAGTGGCTGTACCCTTCACTGTCAAGGTAAAAATAAATATATGTGTTAAATATATGTGTGCACTGAGGCTTTATGTGCAGAGAGATGAACGCTCTAGTTCTGCAGTGAGGTTGATACAAACATACACAACATATGCACCACCGACCAGCACAGCACATCTGGATTCTGACCACTGAGCAGTTTTTCATGTTTTCTTCTGCTGCTTAGTCGAATCAAATCTGAGCTGACCAGGCCCACTGTCGCCTAAAGGGCTGTGATAGTTTGGCAGAGGTCAAGGGGCAGGGGAATGGAGGTGAAAGTACAACTCAGGGGGTGTCGGAGGATCAGTGAGTGTGCCAGGTTTCACAAGTGTGAACAAGAAAGGCTGAATTGCAAACACAGCAGCGAAGCTCGTCTCCCCAGCAAATGGTATTCTTATATATTCCTGTTCCTTCAGTCAGGGTGTGGGTTTTCGTCCCAGCTTCACAAACATGCAGTGTGAATGCCACTGGTTGCAATTATTTCAGGGGAGACACACAAAACAAAGTCATGATGACATGTGTTGTTGCAATTCGCTGAAAATAGGTGTCAGAATGATGACCCCCCTTTAAACCAGAGGACCGGTTTGACATTTATTCTTCTAGCAGTTTATGATGTCTTGTCCACCGTCTGATCAACCGTGATGGACAGTCATGAAAACCTTGGCCATGTAACAGAAACAAAAATAATATCCCTGGAAAAAACAATGTTTTGTCAAGCTGTAAATGGTAAATGGTCCTAGTACAGCCTTCTTTAATGGTGCAGAGCCTTGACTATATATGGGCTTCTTCTCTGCTGGCTCAACTCTCTTCCTTTGTCTCTTGGCTATGAAGATGACGAGAAGCATTTTTTTTAAAAGTCTCTATTCAGCTTGCAGTACTTGTACAGCTTACATCACACAGTTAAGTGTTTACTTAGACTGAACTTGATTTGAGTTGTGTTTAGCTACTTTCAAAGCACTTTGTTGCTGATACTTCCACCACTGAAAGGAAAGAGCAGATGACCTTTTCTTGGAGCGTGTCCACAGGAGAGAAAGTAGATTTTTCCCCGAGTCAGAGCATCTTTGTAAGTGTTGAACAAAGAGTATTACCTAAAGAGAAACATTTTCTTTCACCAAATGCGATGATCAAACAAATAAAAAAATCCTAAATCTCCAGGCAAATATAACAGGAGAAAAAAGGATACCACACAGGACACTGTATAGGATTTAACATAAAACAGTAACTTTTGTAGGCTACCTTGTTGTTGGTCTTTTGTTAAAGCGACAATTGCCATTAAGAAGCCTGAACATATTTTCTCATTTATCTCTAGTAGTATTTAAACACCCATCCAGTTTCTGTCGCTGTTTGTCCTCTGCAGGGTCGCAGACTACTAACAAACATAAAATCAAGCATACAGTTTTTGTCTCTTAGGCTTCTTTTACAATTTAATAATTGGAACTAGAGCTCTGAAAAATTATAAATAAAAAATGACAGAATGGGACTTTTACACCAAAGTTTCCTTTGGATAGTCCTGGGACCCCAGTATCAACAACGACGGGACTATAAACTGCTGAAGGGAATAAAGAGAGACTCTGGACAGAGACATTTTTGTTGGATGAAACTTTATGTTTAAGGTCCCGTTTGATGAGCCTGTTCAATACTGTGAATGTCTCTCATCTTTACCCTCTATTGGGCTGAATGCAGAATTAAAGACCCTTTAAACTGACACAGTCCCAATAATTCTCACTTGCGGCGACTATCACTTCACACCATATAAACAATAGTAAATAACAACTGCAAGAATGACTAAGTTGAAAGCAATAGCCAGCATTGGGCAACAAAAGTTCGGAAATGTAAACAAGGGTAGAGTCCAATACGAAAGCTAAATATTGTGAGAAGATAATAAGATTACAAGTTTAGTTAGTGATAATGATCCATATGAGGTGGAGATAATGAAGTGGTTGGCAGACATGAGTGAATGATCTCATATCACAACATCATGAATTGTTCCGTTTTAAAGCAAAACTGTGTTTACTGGGAAAGAGCTACAAGCTTTCAAGAGTCTGGCAGCCTGCAAGCAGTTTGTGTCTCGAGAGATTTTCAGCTGGGAATTTTTGTGACGCCTGAAACATGAGCAATAGAAAAAACGAGATTTTGTATAACACACGTTATATCCTAAACCAAGCGTTAGCTGTCTATGTTAGCATATTAGCTTTGTGTTCATTAGAGAGAAAGGTTACCCGTTACAATACAGCCCATTCCCACATGAAGGGTCTGAGGCCTGTTATGACATGTTTATGCCATTATGTATGTAACATACTCTACCATTTTTCAGTCAGCTCCTTTGTTTGACCTCATTGATCCATGATCAAATACAGTGAATGGTATAAGACTTGACCACTTTGTACAACCAAACACCATCCCCCTCAGTCCCAGAGAACATGTGAACATCTTCAGCTCTGCCTCCTGTCTTCTGTTCAGAGCCACCATCTCTAAATCTTCCAGCAGAGCTTTACTCACCATTATCTTGTAAACCTTTCTCTTCACTGCTGCTCCTACATTTCTGTCACAGATAACTTCTCACACTCTTCTCCACCCACTCCACCCTGCCTGCACTAGCCTCTTCACCTCTTTTCCCCACTCACTGTTATTCTGAACACTTGACCGCAAGTACTTAAACTTCTACACCTTCTCACCTCTACTCCTTCCTCCTCAACGTTCCAACTGCCTCCCTTTCATTCACACACATGTATTCTGTCTTCCTGCTAAGGACCTGGGGACTCCTGCTGGACCTCATCTGTCAGCCTGTTCATCACCATAGCAAACAAGAAGGGGCTTAGAGCCGATCCTTGATGTAGTCCCGCCTCCACCTTGAACCCATCCATCACTCTTTGTGAACACCTCACTGCTGTCATACTGTTCTAACACATATCCTGTACCACTCTGAAATACTTCTTTGTGCAATCCCACAGTTCCTCCCTCGACATTCCGTCGAGTACGCTTCCTCTAAATCCACAAAGACACAATGTAAATATATAACATGTCGGATGGTTCCATACTGAGTGCTTTGCAATTAAAATGACTGATTTTTAAATGTTAATATTATTACTTACAACAGATGTCAAATGTGTTGCCACATTATATTTGTTTTTTGTTTTTACTCATAACGGGGTGTAATATAATGTAAATGAGGACTATTTACGATAAATCATGCAAAGAAGTGCAACATTGAATCAGGACTTCATTTATACTTCTTTTAGAACCAAGCCAGACCAGAACAATTTGGATGAAAAGAAAAGTCACATGGCCAACGGGAAGCCAATACAAGAGTTAGAAACCTCTACAGGATACAAATGAATCCTAAAAAGAAACATATAAATGAGTAAAATGTGCATGTTCATGAATCCGTACCAGTAGAGGTAGGCATGAAGAAGTTGGAATCATTTTTACTGACTTTTGAATATCTAAAATAAAGGAGAGTTTGTAGCTGGGTTTCTGACTTGTTTATGTTACCGTCTCAACATACTATATTTAAGTCTCCCTATAATGTTTTCTACATTTCTCATCTACTCACACAAATCCCCTATCAACATTAATATCCAGCAGCGTGCATATAGTGGTTGGATATTCTTTGTATTTTACGGATTAAACTCACGCTGTGTGGATTTTCTTGATGGCAGGATGCGATGGAAGTGATAATCTGTGAATGAATTCACATGGGGGGAAAAGGGCGAGCAGCGTGAAACAAGCCTGTGGGCTTTTTAATATTACTGCTGTTAGACATGCTCTTCTTTGAAATAATATTACAGTTGTGTGTTTCTGTGTGAACCCATGGATGTGTGCTGCATTGTTTGTGTATGTTTGCGTGCAGGTGCCACTGTTGCTAAAGGGTTGAGGAGGTGGGCAGTAGCTTGATGATGTAGCTGTCACTATATTAAGATAAATTTTCCAATCGCGTGGTGAGATATCCCACCCTCAGGAGCGCCAGCATCGGGGATTAGATCACCACCTCCCACAATGCATCACGCTTTACATTAAAATCCAATAGGAATACTAGAGTGGGGAAGCTCTGCAGCTTGCCTGCTAAAACAGGAGATTTAAAATTAGCTCTTGGGATATTGAGCAACAACAATAAGAATCATAGTGATAACAGATTTCAGCATCGGTTCATGTAAAAAAGATACTGAATGCACAAATCCCTAACATTATACCGTTCTGAAATCTGTGTTGTTCACGCAAGTAAACAAGAGATTGTGAAAATAAATGCATTTCTTCATGCTTTAATATGGATTGATTTGGATTCTATCAGCCTCAACTCTGTGTTATTAACAGATAAAGCTGTTCTGATGGAGTGGAGAGGCAGCAAATAAAGCAACACAGTGAAAAAATAATGACATTTGCCAATAAGAATATGCTCACATGGGATGTGTAGTGCATACTGACACCAATATCAATTATTACGTTGCACTCAAGACTGATATTGTTAGAGAAAAGCTTACACAAGCTGCTTTTAAGGAAGGCTACCAGCAATTTCATTATATCAGTGTCACGCTCAATTTCAATGAGATTCAAGTATTCCCAGAAAGGCAGTTTGTATCACGAGCCACGAGTTAGGACTGGAACATTTCCATTCCTTTGCTCAGACTAATCTTGGAATTACTGAACAATACAATTACAATCGTCCCATAATCCTGTAGCAATCACCTGCAGCAGCACAAAGACGGTTGCAATAAATGTGAGTGATGGCAGTGAGCCGCTCCCAAAAGCACAGGATGACACACGAACTGACGGGAGAAAAATAAAAGACAGATCATGGTAGACGGGTTTAAATATAACCCAGACCTGGATGAGAACAAGAAAACTAGTTCATCCTTTGGTCTACAAATAATAAAACAAAAAAAACAGCTGATGATGACAGTATTTACTGGTCATTGTTGGTGCGTGGAAATTAATCATGTTTTTGTGCATATAAATATCTGCCTTCAGATTCAGGTTACTTTATTATTACCCGTTGGTAGATTTGCTTGCAGAGAGATTCACGCCAAACAATATAAAAAAACATAAAAACTGAAAAAAGTGCTTCAAAATTTCGATTATCCGTTAGATAGATAAGTGGAAGCTTGTAAAGTAATTCATAACACCCTACCATAGCTTTGGATGATGTGCTTACTGTGACTGTGACTTACCGTGAAGTCATTTCTAACTAATTAATGTAATGCAATTTTGCATGAAGCAGATTTATAATATTTCCATTGTTTAGCAAGACAGCTTGAGAGATTTTTTACAACAGAGAAACTACTTCGAAGCTCAATGTCGTCACCGAACGCAAGGATATATCCTCAAAAAGCCTCTTATCCTATGCGTTGTACAAGGTATCCCTGTGATTGAAAAGTTATTTTCACAGTATTTCTAATTAATAAAAAGTCCACAAAGTGAGTAAAAGATATACTATAAGATTAAAATATAGGTAAAATGTGATATACATCAGATAGATCTCCTAAAGTCGATTCATATGCACCAAATATGGGCTAAATCGGATCAATGATTGAGAAATTATTGCCGAAAGATTTTGTAGGTAAAGCTCACCCTAGTGTCGTTAATACACTACCTATCTTTCCTAAACTCATTCCAGTTCTTCCCTCATAATAAGGTCTATATGGGTATTAAATTTGAAAATAATTCATGACATTGTTTTTGAGTTATGCACTAACACGAAGGATCTGTGGCGTTAGCGATGACAATTCCATATTATCCCCGACCATTCGGAAGTATAATAAATCTCGATACATTAAACCTGCTGGTCTTACATTCTGAGGGAACTTGATAGATTGGAATGTATGATGGAAATTATATCTATTCAAATAAGTTAAAGTTTCCAACTTCCTCGCTGAACTCATAACTTCTGTTACACTGAAGGTCCTGTGAGGTCATACGTTAGCACAGAGTAGCTCTGAGCTGAATAATAATAATAGTAATTTTTCCTTTATTTATCACGGTACAACGTCGTGAAATTTATCTCTACATTCAACCCATCCCTATGAAGCATCCGAGAAGCTGAGGTTTCATGGTCTTGCTCAAGGGACCCGCGGCATGTTGCGTCAGGCTGGAATCCTGGTCTCCTGGTTGAGGGACGACTGCTTTACCCACTGAACCAAATATGCTCAGCAAACATGCTAACAACAATAATTATCTAATACTAATATTTAACACCTTATATAGGTTTTTTTTCTTTTTTATATCACTGTTGCTTTAAATAATACATTTATATTGATAAAGTTGCCATAGCCATCGGCCTGAATCCATCAATCCTGCATGGAAAACTGGTTGTGAAGTGATGCAGCATCTGTTTAGTATGTGTCAACATTAATGTCTTTGGTAACGTTAGCGTTAGAGTCTAAAATGTTTCCTGTTACTTGGCAGTGCCGTTGGCTGCTGCAGGATCCCTCTCTTCTATCTTGTATGTATCAAAGATGCTTGCATATTTTGGAGGTGACCCTGATGTATCCAGAAGCGGATTGGGAGCTGAAGACACCAAATAATACCAGATCAATTGGGTTGAACATCAGGACTGACCAAACTTCCTGACAAGTTTTCTCCTCTAGTTGTCAATTCAACTCAGAAAACTTAATTTGTCTCCAGTGGAGCAATTTAAAAGGTACATAGAGCAGTCATTAAAAAACCCACTAAGATCATAAAAAACACAGTCAAATCTTAAAACACAAGGAACCTACTAAAACTCAAAGGTAGACCTGTTAGGAAGGTTGAATCGTGGTGGGCGATTGTCCTGACGTGTGACAGCAGTTCAATGCAAATACAGCAATGTTGGACTGGAGCAGTGTCACCATCTGACTCCAGAACATCACTGTAGATGAAGCACACAAAGGCTCCTACACAGTAACCTTAACAGCAGTGCCTTAGGACCACTGACCCGCCTGAAAGGAGAAGGCGTTGCCCTCTTACACACCGACGCGACATCAGAAGAACCAGAGATAACATTTCATCTCACTAAATTGCTGAAGAGATGAACTTCAACCACTCTAGCAAGAAATGCTGGAGCCTAATCCACCACACCCGACACTTTGTCAAAACCAATCAAGTCTAAAGCCGCCCTCTGTCCAGTTTTTCATGTATTTCTACTTCATTTACATAAATGTATAGTTGTCCACGAGAAGAAGGATTTGAAAGCCTGAAATTATCTCTGCTGCATCCCATTGTTTCAGTTAATTACCGCCTTGGTGATGCAACAACATAGATGGAAAGATTCTGTGGCTGCCTGTCACGTTGTTAATTCATGTAACAGCAGGGATTCCTGTTTTACCAATCAGATAAGCAAACTGGATTTAAGAAAAATATCCCTTCTATGCCAGATGCTGCTGCTTATGGAGGTGTAGTCCCAATTCTCTTGGACTACAGGGGGACCCTTCTTGGACTCGGCAGCAGTGGGCTGGTGGGCGGTGTTGGACGGAGAAGACGGATATCGGGGCCAAGCTTGATTCAAAGCCTGCGCTCATACGCACACACAGCAGGTCAAAGCAGACAGACTGTGACAGTAGCACCGCAACGACCCGAAGCCTTCTGCTCGGTCTTTTCATGCTCGACATTGTTTCACGTCAGGCTGACGCGAATGATGAAAACAGAAAATAAGAAGGTGAAATCAGTGGGAATTTCAAAATCGTTGTCCCTAATTGCAATCAGAAACATCCTGTGTTTGTTGTAGCTCTCTTGCTTTTGATTGCCTTTGTTTTTCTGACGGTTGAGGTATGAATAATTTTGACTTGAATTCATCTTGTGTGAAATGGGTTTATACGTAGAGCCGCGTGAGTAAGGGAGAGATGCTTTTGCGTGCAGGGACCAGAGTGAACCTTCCACGACCCACATCACCTGTTCTTCCTGCAAAAACACAGAGTGTAATTTATTCATCCCGGAGACGGAGGGCGGGTAGAGGTAGCCGCTGATCCCCTGGGTTATTCCTTTTTTAATGACTTTTTGGGGCAGTCCAGTTCACCTAGATTTAACTGTGATCCGTTGGCGAGTTTATTCAGCTTGTGCTCAGCAGAGTAATGAGACGTTTCCAGCCATCTCAGCTACCAAATTGACAGCGTCACTGAATGGCGGTCCATTGGGAGGTCTTGTTAGGATGTTGAGCTATAATTGCACTGCGTCTTGGCAGGGGGGACATAAAGGGAAGGGGCATCTATGGCTGAAATGCGATATTTCTGGTATGTATTGCAAATTGTTATTCATATGGTATTGATATCTTGTCTATGATGTTATGAAGTTATTTCTTTTGATCTTTTGAAATGGCAAATTCTCTCCTTTGATACCTTTACAGAATGGCTTCATCTCATTTATCTTTGGCATCGCTCATATCAAATAGTGAAGGAGCCCTGGGACAATTGATTGATTACTATGAAACCTGTCAGGCTCCTTCACTCCTCCAGTTGTGTGAAGACTCCCAGAGCCCAGAATAGATCAGAAGACTGACAGCTGCCTTTCCCACAGGATGCCTTTCTCTTGCTTGCGCTAATTTGTGCCAATGCCTACGCTTGTGGAGGTGTGAGGATATCATACCAGAGAGACCTGGGCTCACTTGTCTGACTAAGCCAGTCTGCCTTGATTGAGTGAGAAAAAACTGTTTCTGGAGCAGCGGTTGTTCTGTGTTTACTACACAGCATTTGTCCAACTCAGCGTGGATACAGTGTGTAATATAGTACAGAAGCCTTTGTTGTGATGCTCAGATTTGAATACTATGAGATGATGCTCCTCCATCTTACAGAATACAGTCGTGAATTCCTCGTGGGTACCCCATAGATAAAGAAATGATGCACAACCAGCTCAATGTCAAGAAGAAAAACCTATGAATTATTCATGGCAGCTGTTTCATGCCTCCTCTGTGCCAAGGAATTGGAGAGATACTCATGGCATCCCTTGGAGATAAAAGCAGCAGAAGCTATGGCGTGTTGATGTTATTGTCGATCATTCTCACAAGTAGTGAGTAACTGTCAAACTGAGGAGGCAGATGAAGGACCTCTCTCTTAGATGGGGTGAACTTGATCAAGCACATACCTGAAAGATTCCTCTATATGAAGGATGATCCATGACCCGACTTTGAACAACAGCGTTCAGCAGGAAGTCAATTCATGTTAGGGAACTCGAGCTCTGGCCTTGAATACAACACTACAGGTGTGTGCCTGATTATCCTCGCTGACGAGGTCATTACCTCCACCAGCAAGAGTGTGTGGAGGTCATGTGATTGACCATGCTGGTTTGTTAGAAGTAGATAATGTGCCAAAGAAGAGTTGAAGAGTTATCTCAAATCAATTGATGTTTCTGCTGGAAATACAGCGGCCGCACACAATTTTAAAACAATAAAAAAAAAAGGCTCACTTAGGTCACATGAAAGGACACTTTGAATGATCTTTAAAAAAGCTAATACAATTCTTTCACCTTAATTGAATAGTTTCTCTCAAGTTAGATTTATAAGTGAAGCTCGTGTTCTTTAGACATCCAGCCAAAAGTTTCCTTCAATTATCTGTAAACATTTTACTCTGTTTAGGGTCATGGTAGTACTGGTTCCTATCCCAGCTGACATTGGACACGAGTTAATGTACACCTTTGACAATTTGCCAGTTCATCTCAGGTAAGACAGATACGGACAAACTATTCACACTCACTTTCAAACCCGGTTTCCACAGAAAACACCCATGCACGCAAACAGTGTGTGAATATATTCCCATGATAATTTAAAGGATGCTTGTTGCCTTTAAGGTTTCCTTCCCACCTCTCTCCATGTTTGATTTTCTCCAAAGGAAATCTTACATCCCCCAAAACAGTGCAAAGCTAATATGCATTAGTCGCTTCATTGGAGAACATTTTGAATGGTGTGTTACGATTGAGATGTGCTGAGATTTAACAAATGTGAGACATCTGGATGTCAGCAGCGTGGTGAAGCAGAAGTGGAAGCAGATTCTCAGGGCCGACTGCCTCTGTTGTGAGCTCAGACATGTGGACGAATCTGTGACATCCACAACAAACTCACAGCAGTAATTCTTGTTTCTACGGTCATGGTTACCGCTAAAGTGAAATGGTGGACAGAACCATTGTATGTATTATTCCCCAAAGAGAGAGGTGTAGATTTGTGGCTTCGCCTTACAGGTGAAGTAGAGCGACATCAGTATTAACATCACGTTCGGTTTGAACGCATCATTCATGTTCAGTAAGAATAAAAGAAATCAAAATACCCAGATATGAAGGACTCATGATGTTCCATCGCTATATGAAACTAGGTCCAGATTAGAATCCTAATCCTACAGAGCCCCTACGGTGACATTGAGGAAAGAAATATGATCTTGGGGTGACAAATTAATAACTTGTGGGAACGAGTTTCTTATATCGTGGACACAAATTAACAGAGGGTAGGAACGACTTATTGTCTTGTTGCCATGACTTAATAAGGCCTGGGAACACGTTATTATCTCCCAAGATGATTATATCGTAGCCAAAACTTAATAAGGCATGAGAATGAGTTTTTATCTCGTGGTGTGGGAATGCGTTATATTCTCAATTAGAGCTGCATTAATCGATTATTTTAGTACTCTAGTATTCAATCGATTATTCTGCGATTATTCTTATCGATCATCAGTCGAGTAATCAAATAAGAAATATTGTCTTATTAATAATATTGTCTAAAAAAAAAATGAAATCACTTTGAATTTGTTCAGGAACTATAGTAATATACAATACAACAAATGTGACACCTACTGAATGAACAATTAATTGTTTCCCTACTTAAAAAACATGTTTATTGCTTGAATTGCATAATATCTGTCAACTGTTGTTATTGCAAATGAGATTTGTTGTTGTGGGATTTATCCCTTGAATCTGCAATGTTTTCCAGCGCTTTTTAATTTGTTCACATCATCAGTCTATCACGGCTCCCGTGGTTTTTCTTGGACGTGTTTGTAGAGTTCATTATTTCTTATTTTTGCGACTCGGCAGCAGTGTGCTGATTCTCACTTATTTTTGTTTGTATTAAAAACAAATTCTCTGATGTGGTCTAGATTTCGATTGGAAAGGGTGGAGCATTTTCTTTCTTCTAAATAGACATTTCTTCCGATTTTATGTGGAATAAGGGGGCCATGTAAACCTACCTAACTTCTCAGTTTATGGCAGTGCAGAATCCAAGATATCACCCATTCACCGCCCCCCGGAGTCACTATCACAGTCTGTGTCTGACTTTTTAACCTCCCAAAATTTGAGGCAGAGTGAGCAAAACATGGTTTACAATACGATGACGGGGGTTAGTAGGCTACTGGCAGATAGTACGGGACGATAGGCCCCTTTCTCATTGAGTGTCGCGCCACCGTGACGCTGTCTTATGATATCCTTTTCGGTATTTATCAGACAGACATTCATTTTTGAGGAGTTTTGGAGCGTTTACGTGACTTAACGGTTAGATGAAGGCGCCCCCGAATTATTTACCTGAAGGATTTTTAGTAGTCGAGTAACTCGAATTACTCAAGGTATCGTATCATCCCTAATCTTACGACAATGTTCTCATGGCCACGGCCTCTTTAGGCGTGGGAACGACTTATTATCTTGTCGGAAATACTTATCAAGTCGGGGCCACAAGATAATAATAAGTCGTTCCCACGCCTTATTAAGTCGTGTCCACAAGTAAAATATTTTTCTTCAATGTCACAAGAGGGGCTCCCTATAATCCATATTTATGATGTATATATTTCAATGAGGAGGCAATGTGTATCGGATGACAGGGAGAGATGGAGACACTGACACAAATAGCTGAGATGATGCAGATTTAGAGTCACTCAAGTGGTTTTAATGTATCTGTGAAAGGTAGCAAGTTATATCTCAATATAAAATAACTCTGTGCGTTTATGTCATCCACCACACCTTGATACACCTCTTGATAAACAAGTGCAACAGGATTTAGTTTTGACGCGGCCTGGGCACTATTTTCTGGTCTTACAGGTTTTAATGATAACTGCCATGGCGGAGGTATGCGCTTTTCTACCTTCTGTTTCTGTACCCGTGTGCGGCGGCTAAGACAGAAACAGCTTAATGGCAGGCAGGTGGCCAGAGATCAGTGGATATCCTTTCCACACGACATCAGACAGACAAGCGGTGTCACACCTAATCAAATAAGGAGAAAGAAATTAACGCAGAGACGCCACCTGGGAGCCTTAGAAATAGCCGGTTTGTCCTTTCAACCAGATTCTGAAGCTGAGATCCCAGCCTGCTCTGACTGCCCTCTCACACCTTCACCACTTGTTAATTGGCTAGATAGGGGGGATTATAGAGCCAGTGGGAGACAGTTGCTAGGATATTGATGGCAGTGACAAGGTGAACATGGCTCTGCCGCTCAGTGGTGTAAAGGTCTCACCATTCAGTTTTCTTTAGCGAGTTGATGGCAGATAGTTACATTTAGTCAGAAGCTTTGAAAGTGTGACAAAGCCATTAAAAATCACCTGATTAAATACTCAGATCAAAACGTCCCCTTAGCGAAACAGAACCTCAATATGCAGAACAGCATAGCTGCGGCGTGACAAAACAGCCGCTACACTAAATACTACACTAGGTATAACCTTCACAAAAAATCCCTCTGGGACTTCATTATATTCCCATAAAGAGGAAATCTTTATGGAAAAACTCCTCTCAGACACAATTGATTGTGGGTAAATATGCGACTGTTTGTACACTTGCTTAGAAGCATAAACGTCCAACAAACTGAAGTGCCATCTACACAGCGGCGTGTTTCAGTGTAATTTCAGAGCTGATCCACTGCATGAGTTGCGGGGAGGCTGCCATCTCTTCCATATGGCAACCAAAACCATGTGCATGGACACATACAGGTACGCTCAATGTTATCCAGGGCAGAGTGGATCGACTGTGTTCTTGTATCACTGTTTATATTTATTATTACCTCCAACAAGGAGGTTATGTTTCCACTCCTGGGATTTTTTGTCTGTATGTTTGTATGAATGTTTGTTTGCAAGATTTTGGAAAAGCTACAGGAAGGATAGGCATTTTTCCCAGCTGTAGGTTTTGGCATATCCTAGAGGCGATTACATTTTGGTGACATTGCCTGCTTCGCATCATTTAAAATAAAATATATAAAATAAAAAGCATTTTTAGAGTAGTGATGTCGCGACGTGGCTATTGCTGCCTTTGATCCTTTGATTCCTTTGATGGTTATTAAGGTTGGAGCTGGGGACTCAGTGTGGAGAACGGAGATGTTGAAGTCTCAAGGAGACAACCGGCTTAGTAGCGTATTTGAGTATTTGAGTATTTGAGAGATACTCCGAGAGTTTGTTGGGGTTTTCGGTAGATTTAGAGGCTGGCGATAACTCAGGCATTAATTCCTAATACTAGGGTACTGCTGAGCCTTGGCACAGGTTTGCGCTCTCTGGGTGCTTTTTTCTAGTTTGTTTTTTTGTTTATGAGCAATATTATGAAAAAACTAGAGGACTACAGGATTCAATTTTGGTGTCGTTATGTCTTGTGACACCAGAATCTGCTAATTTATGTTAATCATTGACTGAATTGTAACGGCTGATAATGTAAAGCTTGTTCTGCTTTGGGTCAGAGGTGGATGTTGATGGATGTTGACAAACTACAGCAAAAATTTACATGAACGATGGGACACTATGCTTCATTTTTACATGATTTGAGCAATATACCTGCATGTGCTACAATCCCAGGAAAATAATAAGCAATTTGAACGAAACACACAAAAGAGTTTTTAGTAATCAGGCATCTTTGTCATCCAACATGAAATCAGCCATTCCTGTTTTACTGAGATGACGACTTGGACCCACATAAGGCAAAGAGTGTTATTATCTATAATTATAAGGCCCAGTCACTATTCATTTTGTCAGTTGAACAAGCACCTTACAGCAGGAAGCATTTTAGTGCAGCATTGCACCAAGATTAGCTCTCGTGTGAGATTTTCTTTTTAAAGATTGGTAAAGACGGGTAAAGATTGGCTCTGCTAAAGATAGGTGATTGACTTCTGTTTTATTTCTGTCAGAATTGGTTTCAAAAAGTTCTAAATCAATAACATTCTGAATCAGCCACCGGGCGTTTTATTCCAGAGCTGACCAAGCAAGAAGATAAAGACTGAGGCCTCTTGTTATCTCTTTTGAGAGTTCCACATGGGCCCTATAGACCAGTCACAGACATGCTATCACAAGTCTACCACATCTATGCATAATCATTGGAGAGCTGAGTGTCCGCCATAAAAAGATCAGAGTTTGACAATCAATGGCGAGTTCTGTTGTCAGGCGAAGTACGTTTGATGTTTGAGTCATTGTTTTTATCTTTCAAGACAACAGTACAATATAATTGTGTTTGCACTCCCTGAGTATAGCAAAGAAACGATACCATAAAATACAGCAGTGAAAACAAGTTAACATGCAGGTAAAGCAAGTAAACACGTGCGGATAAACAGCGGCCCACATCGCAAAGATGATACGATACAATTTACACCTGGTTCGGACTAAACGATATTTTTGTCTTTTAAGATTCACCCTTCACATCATGTGATCACAGCACCACAGTTTTGGTGCCATGTCCTGGTTGAACAGGCTACCAACAAGTTTGACCCAGACCATTTATTTTCGTTACGTGATGTGATCCCGACAAGAAGGCGTGGTCAATCGGGTGTTATCGCCAACAACGCTCTTTCTTACTCAGACCTGGTATTCCTTCAGTAAAACATTTTAAAAGCTGGGGCCTATCGTTGTAACTTTTTAGAATTGCTCCACCTAGCACCGGTAACACACCGGAGGCCATGTTTGTTTGCACTTTGTCGTCCTTTTGGTCAACAGGTCAGGAGCGGTTTGAAAAAAATTCTAATATGCTCAACTTTTCCGACTGGTGTCGTGGAACGTCCAAACAAAACTGTTTGTTGATTATGTCACACTTCGAAATCTTGTTTTTAGTTTTTTAAACTTTATTCATTTTTTTATACTATTAACTGTTCTACTGTTCTTCCGGACTTTGTCGCAATGTTCTAGATTGTTTGTGTAAAGCACTTTAAAAGCCCTGTTGCTGAAATGTACTACATGAATGAAGTCGCATTGCCTTACAGGTACATTGGAATTCTTGTTGCGGAAAAACACTCCACTTGAGAGTGGAATACAGAATAGAAGAGAAACAGCAGCAAAAAAGAAAAAAGGAATATTCATAAATTAAACGCTCCCACTCACACGGTAAACACTTATTGCACAGAAAAACAAGGAAAAACAAATCAGCATTGTTGCAAATAAGATCTTAAATATGAAATAAGTTAAAGGTAAAAAAAGAAAGAAGAAAAAACGGAAACAATGTTCTTGCATTTAAAGATGAATAAAGACCACATCATTTTAAAATCAGGCTTCAATCGTATCTCTGAACCAGGCTTTACATACGCACTAAACAGTCACACACTTTACATGGACTTTCAGACTACATCAGACAATCATTAACAACAGATAGCTAAAGACATAGTTCCCAATAGGCTCGTTGAAAATGAGGGATTTTGACCTTTAGAGTTCATAGCACCATCTAGAAACCATATTATGATGATGCACATGATTCTCATCAACTCATTAAACAAATGTTCTAAAACCGTCTGATCACAGATTCATGGATAGGAATCAAATAATATCCAAGTAAATTCAAATGATTACTCAATTGTATTTTTCAGTACTGCTGGTGCCGCCTGTCCATCTCATGGCCTATTATCCCATCACTTGTGAACAGACCAGGAGACTCTTAAACTACTTTCCTTGAGGCAAGAATTCACCCCCAACTCACCCTCACTAACACCGCAGATCTAAAAAAATATCTGCAAATCTATTTCTCCACCCTTTTCATATGACTTAGACCGCCACCGGTCCCTAAAGGAGTCAGCTGGCTATTAAGCTTTCAGACGAGAATCTAAGTATAAATGTAACGGGCCAATAAATGTCTCTTCTTCCTCATTAAGTGCATCTGTATTATTCAACGTCTACCATAATAGGGGGCAAAAATCAAATAGGGGTCAGTTAACGAGTCAGTCACAATTACAAGAATGAAGATTTATAAACGGTTAGATGAAATTAATGATGGTGAGAGCTCAAAAAACAACGAAAAATAAAACCCCAGATGTTAGTAGGTTATGAAAGGTCACTCAGGGACAACTTGTCTGAACAATAAAAGATAAATAAGGATCATTGTGGGTGAAAAGAGGTAGCGTTGACCTGGATGTTGGATGAACCATCACCTACTTACTCTACAGATTACAGCCTTGCTGTGGGATTTACTATACCTCCAAAGTACATGCATTTCATCATGCAGCTCTCATCTGATCTGACTTACTTACATCCTGTCCTCACAGTCACAGAGGAGATAACGAGAAGTGACATCACAAGGAATATCATTATGTATAAATGAGCCACCAACCGCCTCGGCTTCCTCCATAAATTAGCAGGCGAAGAAGAACAAAGCTTTCAAGGAACAGCCACATGATATTAAAATCCTCGCTGCTACTGCGGTGTGAGAAGAGCTAATGGACTACTCCTAGTGAGGTGTAGGATGAATATCACTGCCGGATAGCTCAGGAGGTCCGAGGATCGAGAAAGAATACGCTAACACACATACAGTCTGGGTGCTATGATCACACTCGGGGGTGTGAGCTGTAACAACTGCCACCCTCCATGTGAAGGTGCGGAGATAAATGAGCACACCACTCTCTGGTTCTGCCCTTTGATTTCACTGCTGTGGCGCTCCAGGTAAACATGAGAGGATAGAGAGAAGAAAGCGAGCAGGCCGCTGAGCATGTGATCACACACACACACACACACATAGACAATCAAGGGCAGTGAGGAGATGGGAGTTTAGAGAATAAGTTTTTCTTGCGACATTTACACTCGTGCCCATACTTTCCCATACACACTCCTCTAACATCTATCACAGATGGCTTGTGTGAACCTCTGGTTTCCTGACTGCATCCAACCCTAAAGAAAGCATCACGAGGAACCTGATCTGAGTTTACCGCTTCCCAAACCATCATTATCATCAATGATCACAAAAATTTCTTTCCTCCTCCCTCTTTGTTTGCTGTCAATCGGATCATACCCCCCACCCCCACCCTCTATGTAAGAGGAGACAACACAATTGGATTAAACAGCTACGGTGTGATAGCTTCTCGGAACCTGTGATTGAACGAGCCGCCTGGGGAGCCAATCGATTCTCCAAACTCGAACCGGAAAAAGTCTGTGCTCGGACTCGACAACTCTCGCTCTTTCTCGACCCACTCGTCACATCTGGATCGTCACACAGGGGGAGTTTAATCAGGGCCAAGCATCGGGACAGGAGGAGATTGTCTGCTGAATCCATTAAATATGGATTATAGCTGTAATCGGCGGCGAGTGGGACATGGGGTCAGCGAGGTGAGCGAGACAGAGGATGGAGTCAGCGTAGGTGGGGGAGCAGCGCCCTGAACATGCAGGCTCGGTGTTGGGGTGAACCTAGGAGCTAACGTATTGTTCCATCTGTTCAACTGCAAAAGAGGAGAAGGCGTCTGAGCATTAACAGCCGCAGGAACAAGTGGGTGTGGGGGATTTGATCATTTGCGTCTGTGTGCCTGTGCATGTAGACCATAGTGGGGATTGGCAGTGATGACACAGCAATCTGGGAATAAATATGGCTAAACAATGACGCAGACCAGATGTGTCTAACTCACAAGTTGGAAAGTGAACGGCTGCACCATATTTGCATATTTCTGCACTGATTATATATATATTCAATCTGTAATAACACAGGAGTGGAAAGTAATTTAGCAGAATCAGATCTGTCCAGTACTGCTGATTTAAAAACTGCTCAGCGATGTACTTTAATCAGTGTACAGCAAATGAGGCATTCAAATGGCAGCAAAATTAAAGACTTGGATGCAGATTCCAATTGGAGTCGCCAAGAGTCTCTATATGAATCTAGGTCTACGCTGTTGTCCCGAACAGCAAGGTCCCCGAAAATACCCCAATCTTCTGCGTTGTACAGGCAATCCTTATGGTTGAGCTCCTCAAATTGAATGTGAAGTAATGTCCAAAAAACTGTTTTTCGCAAAAATGATTACTTATGAGTAAAATATGATACACAAAAGAGGGATCCACTCGATTTGATTCGTAGGCAATAAATGTGGTCTAAATTAGACCAACAGTAGGATGTTTTGTCCAAAAAGCTATGTTTTATTTAAAAAAGGTCAACCTAGTTACAAAAATATGAACTATTAGAGTGAAGTATACAATATGGATCTCTTTGAGTCGATTCATAAGCACCAGATTTGGACTAAATCAAACCAACAGTTAAGAAATTACGGCACGAAATCCTTTGGAGATAAAACTCCCCTTAGTATCGGAGATATAACACTGACCTTTCCCAAAATCAATCCAAATCTTAATAATAATCAAATTTGAAAGTAATCCTGTAAATAGTTTTTGAGTTAACGTGAAGGATCTTCTGCGAACCAGGATGCTGCAGCGAAGACAATTCCATAATATCCCCAACTTTTCAGGGATTGATGTAGAACAATCTTCCCTTGAGGAGTCTCAACTGTCTTACTTAATTAAATATCGCATTTATTACAGACAGTTTGTGTGATAACGGAGAAAATCCCTGCAAGCTCAGGTGGAAGTCTTATACCAGGATCTTGTAGAACCAACGCTCTCACACAGTTTTATTTGGGTAAGGTCATCGACGTTCGTCCTGCTCTTTGTCATAACCCAGCTATATTGCTCCCTCAGGCGAAACGGTGCATTTATCATTTGTCAGACATACGATAAGGAAAGACCTCAGAAACATAGTGAGGCAAAGGGAATATTTTCATTTCACTGTCATGGATATAATGATTGTAAAAGGTTTTGGAGTGGTGTAGTCATAGTCTGGACCTGAACTCTGTTTGGATGGTGTGGCAGGACCTGAAGAGATGCATTCATGCTCGCAAACCCTCCAATGTAGCTGCCTGAAGCTGCACTTCGGAGACGAGTGAGCAGGAACTTCGCCACAGCGATTCCAGAAACGGATCTCCAATTATCGCAAACATTTGGGTGAAGTTCTTGATGCTTAACTGGATTATTACATTGAGAGGGTTGAATATTTAGTGCTGCATTCTATCACTGACACCTTCGACAGAAAGTCCGTCACCACAAAGACTTACTTTCAATCCCCCGTGTTAGGTGGGGGATCAAAAGCAGCCCCAGAGGTGCCCTGGACCTTCTTCTTAAACATCATGTTCTCTTTTTCAATCACTATCAAACATTACTCTGCAACACTTCCCCTCCACTCTGCAATGAAACCCAGCGAAGCAACGATTGGGTGACAGGAGCGTCAGCTTTGATGTAGGATTTGTAGAGAAAAGAAAGCAATTTATTTATTTAAGATATCGGGTGAAAACGCTGCTTTCTGCTACTTCTGCCGGTATTCTTTAGCTGATGTTGCTTTATTTACGCAGTCATCTACAGAGGAAATAAAATTGTTGATTTTATATCCCAGACCGGCTGCTACGCAACAGTATCGCCCAAAGGCGAACATGGTGTCTTTGAAGGATGTTTGATGGTTTGGGTTTCAAAAGTCAGCCGCTTCTTTAGACAAGCATACCATGACAGATATATCAGGGTATATCGTGTGTAAATTGAATCTGACGGATGGAAATACATTTGTGATGAAAATGAAGAGTGGTCTACCCTCTCTTCCTCGCACCACGCTGGTGGCAATATATGATCAGCATTAATAAAGAAAGTCGCTCTGACTAGATCAATCATAACATTCGGCGGCAGAGCACACCAGAGGAAGTCTTATTATTTCTCTCCCCTGAGTACGCTGCTCCATCCTGAGAGGACGCATTCATTTTCACAGTGGGTCTGTGTTGGATCTGCTTCTCTCTTCCTCTTTCACACCCATTCAATCATCTCTATTCTCTTAGGCTTTCCCTCTAATATTCCTTCCACTTTCCCTTTATAAATAACAGCCTCCCGGCAGGGTTAGCCCGTACATGAGGGGAGTCGGGTATCTGCGCTGACAAGAGAGCATGATGGCGTCAAGCACCACTAAAGGTTAATACCATTCATTTTGATGCCGTAGTTTAAAGGCTTTCATGATAGCTTCTTCATTTTTTTCCTTTTTTTTTTATAGAAATGATGATGCTGTTGAGAGGAGGGAACCGGGAATGGTTTCGCTGATATTGTCCACATTATCTTTGTGCCATTCCCGTTTTTCTGTTTCAGTTCCTATTTCCCCAAAGAGTGATTAGCTGCAGTGATGCAGGGCCAAACTGCTATAAAGCAGAGAAAAGCGGGAGAAAATTAAGAATAACAAGTATTCAACCTGCCTCTTCTTGTTTTCTCTTTTCCATGTTTTTGTAAACACCTCGGAGGGGAAGAAAACTCGGGCTGCAGTAATCAATTATTTTAGTAATGGGGTATACATATATACATATATATATGTTTTTCCTTCTCACCAGCCCCAGAGTCACTGTCTTAGTCTGTTAGTCTTTCTCTGACATTAACCTGAGAAAAAAAGGCTGTCGGAATCAGTGTCGTCGTTCAAATCCCGCCTTAGAACCTACTTCCATCGGAACGCTTTTCCAGATTTTACCTGAGCCCTTAGCTATTGATTTATTTTAATCTTATTATCCGGCTTTCATTTTATTTTATCTTAATCTTTTAATTTTCAGTTTTTATATCTCTTGTTATGTTTGATTGTTTTATCCTCAATCTCCTTTTTTTACTGTCTGTATTTTTTAGCTCGGTTTCATGACTTTATTTGTGTCGGGTTTCGTTGCAAATCACTTTGTTAAAATGTTTTGAAAGATGTTAAATAAATAAAATAATTTTCATTATTATTATTGTTCTTAAACCTGCCAAAAAACCTGCTCTATTCGCACTTTTTTGTCTGTTATGTCCTTCGTTTGCCTCTCTTCACCGGTTGAGACGCATCTTCTGGGAGATGCTTGTCTGGTGGGCAACAAGAGGATGAAGTAAGATAGAGAGTCGGTCCAGTTAGCAAGGAGTAGCTGGAAAAGCACGGGCTGCAACACGAGGCCATCGGTTGGCAGGCTACAGGCGGACAGTACGGGATTGTCTGGGCCACTACCTTGTTGACTCTGTATCAGACAACCGTAATCCTTCAAAATAAAAGCACTAAAAATCCAATTCCCATTATGGTTTTCAAACTTTAAAGAAAAAAAAAAATCAGTATCGGCAAAAATCAGTATCTGCCGGTCAGACTTTATTAAAGTCAGTAATCGGTCAAGAAAATTGCAATCGGTGCATCTCTAGTTCAGATGGTCTTTGGGACAGAGAAGGATGGACAGGATTAGAGGGACATCAGATGGACAGCCCAGGTTACACGTCTTTGAGACAAAGTAGGAGAGAACAGTAATTTTTGCTTTGATTATGTTGGCTGAGCAGTATGGAACTACCCCATTTTTGTTTTTAGTTTATTTTTTCACAGGTTAAATATAATCACAGTCTTCAGGAGAATGTTTCATCCCTGTTTTTTTAATGAAGCTACAGAAATCTATGGCGCGCTAAGAAACTTTACCTGACTCGAGGGTGAGTAGATAATGACTTTATTATCATTATTTGCGTGAAGTCTTCCTTTGAAATCCGGCAAAGGTTTATGAAGCCAGCAGTAAGGAGGGAGCCACTTCTGCAGACGGGGGTATATTTGATAAGTGAGGACAATCAGTGGAAAAACAAGTCGTCTCCCCTTTATTTCTCCCCTCTGCTTTGCCAAATTTAAGGCTAACCCTCTGTCCCTCACTGTCTCCCCCTGTGTTTCAACCCCCTCCTTCCCTTCCTCCCAAGCTACGGTCCCCAATCATGTAAATAAAGCAAGAGGAAAGCGCTGCAGGTTCTTCAGGCTCCAGTTTCACTCACCAGGGAGAACAACAAAGGCTGCGAGCGTGCACGAACGGACTTTAATGATTTTAATCCTCTGTAAATTAACGGTGGACCAGGGGAAGATTTTATCAGAAATAAGCCTCCTTTAAATGATGCTCAGGAGGCACGGAGCGCTGACCCACTGCTGCCGGTGTTACTTACAAAAGCTCCCACGCAGATAGCTCCTCCAACTGTGATTTGGATGTTATTAGTGAGCTGTAGTCTCATTCTACGGCTGCAAACATGATCGAATGCAAAAACAAAAACAAAAAAAGAAGGTCAAAGGTCAATGGAAGGGATGGTTCACACATGACTCATTCAAGAGCACACTAGTGCCAGATCAGATTGTCTACATTCCCACTGGAGGGTTCACCAGCGGGCTACAACAGCAGTACTGACCTACATTTCATTCACTGCCTTAATCTTGCCTGAGATGAAGAGCCTCAGAACCATCATCTGATCGACATGGGACGGGACACAGGAAGAAAATGTACGCAACTCTTCAAGGCAGAGTGACCGACTCCCTGGGTTTAATGAGGAACTTTGGGAGACACTTTCAAGGATACACTTAAAGATATACGACTATGCACATTGCGGCACACTGCAGATGGGAAGTTCTACACAAGTACTTTGATCAGATACCCTTTTCAGGTCTTTTGTGTAGATTTTTCATTTCAATTTTGCAAATATGTTTTTTGGGCCTTTGACCTACGTCCGCCTCATATCCTTCACGTTAACACGATTAGAAAACTATTTCATGATTTTCAATATGTATAAACCTATTGACCTTAGTGCGAGGAAGAACTGGACTGATTTTGGGAAAGTTCATTTCTGTATTGGAGCTTCATCTCCAAACGTTTTTGGGTCATCATTTCTCAACTGTTAGTCCCATTTAGTCCAAATATGGAGCATATGAATAAACTTAAGTAGATCTATCTTGTATAGATCACATTTAACTCTTATATATCAGATTTGACTCTCATATTTTATTAACACTGATTTGTGGTCAACTTCACATTTATTTTTAGGAGTTAAATCAGAGGGGTTGCTTGTACAACGCAGGGGATCGGGGACTTGGGGGATATACTCTTGCTGTTGGGGACGACAGGCTGGGCCCTGTATGGTTCTAAATTAACAGTATCCAAGACAGAAAAGGAGAATCATTTTTGGATCTCTCTACTTTAGACTCCCAATCATCTGTAAAATTACTCACAAACTAAAAAAATGCATTATAGTGACCCTGAAAAGATGTAAAATGGCCAAACAAGAGAAATTATGATGAAATACGGCAGTTGGATTTGTGCCACCTGAAAAATTATGGTAAAAACACGACTTAGAGGCTCATGAGTGATGAGCTCAACAACAATCTTCTTCTAAATGATCGCTTTCCCTGTGATACCAGAGAACATTGTGGGGCCACATTTAATCCCTAATACTTTAGCATTATTTTTAAATCGGTTCAATTGAAACACTTATTGATAATGAATAACAGGAAGTGAATTAGCCTGGCAGCTTAACGATTTGCTTTCAAATATTCATGAAGAAATGCCAAAATAAGAGAGAAGAAAGACTCGGGTTGGCCGATGACATCAAGTGAAATTGTCCTCGTTTCACTGAGAGTAGAAACCTAGTTTGAGTATTACTTCACAAAAAAAAAGCAGCAGGAAGTAGCAGTGGAGGGCGGCGTCAGAGTTCACTCATTTACTCTGGAACTGAGACATGAACGTGGATCGGGTTGCAACGTAAATCAAGCATTCATTTTCCAGAGGGAGCTGGTACCCAGAGAATTACAGAGTGAAAGTGAGGCTTATAGGGAACTAATCTAAACTCTGATGGCGTCATTATTCCGTAGCCATTATAAAAAGTAATCAACATTTTTACTCCATCATCATATGTTAAAGCAAAAATAAGTCTGCCTATTGCCAGAGTCTGGCTAGAGTGATGATGATGTTTGCTTTATTATTGTTTTCAAAAAAAGAGCAAAAAACAACAACAATGCTTTAGTTGTGGTACTTTTCTAAATAAACTACTGCGTTCATAACAATGATGGAAGATTCCAGCCAGTCTAACAATATATTTATATGTTGGGAATACAATGGCGCTCAATGAAAAAGAGGAATAAACAACATTATTCTTCTTAGCTATTCGGGGAGTAATGGTTGATAGGATCAATCCATCGTTGGTTCCGGTGTTGTGGTTATTTAGGGATAACTAAAAGAGCAATCAGTAGAACCTATAACTCCACCAAGCACCAAAAGTCCACTTCATTTCAATCAAGCTTCGTCCAAAATCAAACTCACGAACCCTTACTATATCTTTATTATCATGTTACTGATTTTCTATTTGTTATTTCTACGTTTCATGTTCATAGATTTTCTTTTCAATAGATCAGTTCTCCATATGATTTTACACTTCCTGTTTTCAATCTGTTTTTCCTGCACCCCAGATGTTGAATGTTCTCACCTCACACCACGTCCTCACCTGTTCCCCATACATCCTTGTTACTCCTTGTTTGTAAGTATGAGTGTCTTTGTCCTTGCTGTTTTTTTGTTGCTGTTGTTTGATGTGGATAATGAGCCTTAGCATTTATCTTTTTTTAGTGTTCCCCTGGCTCCCCGAGTTCCTGCTTTTTTTTTCTCCATGTATTTTTTTTTGGGATAAATATTTGTTTTGGGTTTCCGAGTTGCTGTGATCCGTAATAGTTTCATGGACGCCGTCCTACCGTTATCTCTATCAGTTATTAAATCAATGAACTATGCTTCCTGCGTCGGCTGCTCTTGGATTAGATTTTTTAACCGAACGTAACAAATTAAAGCTCACTGAATTTGTAACAGCCGAACATGTAAAACTGGTGCATCCAAACTTTAATTTGGATCCACCCCATAGTTTTCACATTCAAAGATAGAAACGCTGTAAATATGCCAGATGTTGTTTCCATCTAAATCAATGCATTAAAATGATCAAATTAAAGAAAATCTAAAGGTCCTATCATACAATTATAAAGAAAGTGAAAAGAATTCTGGATCCAAGGCTTTATTCAGAGCTGCACCAAATTTTAATGGGCTCTATTCTGGCCTGACATTCATTCCCCCCCCTAGTTTGATGGAAATCCATTCATTAGCTTTTGCCCACTAACAACAAACCTGAATGGGTGAAAATATAACCTCGTCAGTGGAGGTAACAAGAAAAAAATTTATATTTTCCCACTGTGGTGGGAGGCTAGAGTGTGAATTCCACCACTGTGCAAAAAACCCGTTTCCATTGTGTTGCTTCAGTTGCAGCAAAAATGTCTTGTCAAACCTATTAATGAAAAAAGTAACAAAATGAAAAGATTCCCTTGAAAATTACACAACTTATCAAAACTGCTTTGATGAAAACAACAGCGTATTTAACTGAATGACAGTTTAACATATTCCAATTAAATAGACATCAGGCGAGTGAGACAGGTACGGTCACAGGTAGGAGAGGCTGAGGCTTTGAGACATATAGTCATATTATCTCTGTTGCCATGACTACAGCTGTCAGCGGCTCACAGATGGGGGTATGGGGGGCTGTGTGGAGCTGGAAAGGGCAGCATGTGCTTTGACTGACAGCTCTGGCAGGTATATAATCCTGTTGGTCGTACTTGCACACACCATAACACACACACTCTATTCACAGAGGCAGGTGTGCCCGGCTGAAGGAAGGCTGAGTCGGCCTGTTTCGGCTCTGACAGCTGATGAGAACTTCATCTGACACACTACACCAGAGAACTACGGAGGGGATGTGGGTTGTGTTATTTCTATATTCTTATTTTACTTTCCGCCCGGGGAACGAGATGGAGGCCTGATAAATGTGTGATGTACTGTCCAATAAGTAGTGAGCAGGTCGCTATTCACTCAAGTCCTTCTGGCTAAACGAGGGAGAGTGCGGAGAATGCACCAGGGATGTAAGATATAAGCTCCAACAATCCCACAGTGTGTGTTTAGAGTTACTACTATTTATTTCTCAATCACTGCTAGCTCTATCTCCCTCCCTTCAGCGGGTTTAGAAAAAAATCAGTCAAATAAAAACAATGTATTTATCTTATCTCCTTTAATAAACGCCGTAAAGTGTAGGAGTGACGGAATACTGAAGAGCTGAATCCCAACAAACACTCAAAATCCCCAACAAGGGAACTATTTATGCCAGGTAAAAACTCTTGAAATTGTCCTTGTTAATTGCAAATCTTGTTAATGGGATTTTTTTTTTTTTATTTCAAAATGAAAAAATTATGCTGAAAGTTCCCAACACTGCAAAAAGCAACTACTTTCAGGCTCCAACTCATGAAATCAATTTAGATCTTACTTTGAGTCGTTAATTTATTGCAAAGCAGCTTGAAATCCACATAAAAATAGTTTATGATGTGCTCTGTAAATAGAGTTTGATTAATTCATTCAACTTTCCGGGACATGAGAATTTCAAGTTAAAAAACAACCAATTCTGAGTTAGGCCCAAGAAAACGGTCAAATCCCACTCGCAGCATAACCATGGAGACAAAGAATATAAAAGTGATAAAAGTTCACAAAAAAATCTCACTTGAGTACTCGTGGTTGTTGGATGAAGACATGCTGAAAAGCATTGAATATTATTTTAGGTCTGCTCCGGAGAAAAAAAAACAACCATCAGATTGGGTTTAGGGCCAACTTGTAACCATAGCAACAGTAAATTACAAATTTCAAGATTCAAGTCCGTAAGCGGTGAAAGAAAAAAAGAAGCCGTTCAGTGGTGGGTTATTGTCTGTACAATAGTAGGAACAGTCAGTGTCAGAGTTTTGCTCCAGATAAGAACATAACCTATTTCTATTCCTATATCCATCATATTTCTTCCATCCATTCTCCTCAGCTTAGCTGAGTTTGCATCGCGGTGGCAGCAGGAGAAAGGATCTTCCAGACTCCCCGCTACCCAAAAATGATTTCCAGCTCCTTCTCAGATATCACAAGGTGTTCCCTGTGAAAGCCTTATTTTTGGGTCTATCTTTGGAGATCTCCTCCCAGGACCCCCAGGTTCCCAAGTCAGATTCCCAAAATTACTAAAACTGACTTATTGAAGCTGCAAGTGGTTCAGCTCCAAACTCCCTCCAAACTACCTCTGAGGCTGAGTCCATTTTGGCTAATTTCCAGGGGTTCAAGGTTTGGAACGTAGATCGACTGGTAAATCATCAGCGCCCAGCTCAGCTCCCTCTTCACCACAATGGTCCGGTTCAACAGCTGTACTCCTGCTGATGCCCTACCCAACGCCTGTTATATCCCCATCATCATGATAAGAGGTTTATAACATGACGTGTGTAAGAGCTGAGGTCCTCATCAGGATGAGAAGATGGTGGTAGGGTGGCCCGTGTGCGAAACACGTGCCATGTAGGACATTCTTTGAACAACACATCTGGACTTTTCCTCTTATGTTTGTGGCGACAGGCAGAGTTATTTATCCATTGTCGGTGATGACACAAGCAGATATCTTTTAAGTGGTACATCAAGACTGTAGAAGATGTTTTATTCAAGAAGATGTTGATAGATTTTCATGTTTTATAGCCAGAGAAGCTGATATTCCTAAAAAAATTTTTAAAAAAAAGGATATTTTTGCAACCTTAATCAAGTGTTTTTCAATTCGAAAACATACCCCATTCTTAGCCACAACTTAAAATGAAGCCTGAGAGGTAAAGTGTGGTCAAACTATTTCAACAGCTATACAAAAACAACATTCAAAACATGCAAATAGGGGTAGCTACTACAACTAATCAATCAGCCCTGTCAATTAAATATTTCTACAGCTGCAGTATTACAGAGGGGAAACCCCCAAAGATACAATCCATCAGCTGACTGAAGCCTTGGTGATTCAGAAGGTTGTTGGACATCGGAAGTTAACGAAAGAATCTCCTGCTCTGTAATCATTTCTGTTCTATCTACCTGCTCATTTACACCAGAGTCATCGAAGTCCTCTCGGTGCTACTTGAAGTCTATCTGACAGACGGAAAAACCCCAACTGAAGCGGAGATAATGTGGTAGTATGAGAGAAAGTGGTTGATTGGTGGTCTATTATAAATAATCAGGGGTTTTACTGAAGCAGGTTACAGTGTCCTCAAACGTTTTGGCAGGCTCCGTCTTACCAAAAATGCTAATCTAGCCTAATTTGTCATACATTATACTAAAACACTTGTGGTCTTCCTTAAAACTTAAATCTTTTTAGTACAAATCTCTACGTAATGCCAGTAAAGAGTATTTCCGTTAATTAAAACCGGCATAAGCCATTGAAGGATCGATGGAGGAAGAACACAAGAGGGAACAATAAATACACTCCTTAGAAACATCTATTTTTTCAAACTAACAAAGCTCTCTGCCTTCTTGCTTTTTTTTTTTTTTTTAGAAAACCCCCCCTGAATAATAATCACAAAAGTGTATTAATAGTAAAGCATATCATGAGTTATCATTATAGTATATCAAAAATGAACATTGGATATAGATTTATAGCCATAAATGCACTTAGATTTATTATATATATATATATATGCATTTATATATTTATTAAAACAATAATATCATTGGACTGTATTCAATAAGTGTTTTAAACCGAAAATGGTGTAGAAGCCTCCGAGGAGCTGTACGGAAAACAACAACTGAAAATCTGTTACTGGATTTGTGTTTAAACCAAAGTTTATGTCTGACATTGTACTTGGAAACAAATAGTTGGGGGGAAAAAGGATTCCTCAAACAAACACACAGACATCCAGACACACACACTGATAAACACACACTCCCAGAGTAGCTTCTAAAGATACAGATGAAACCAACCATGGAAGAGAGAGATGAGCAGCTCATGCGTCAAATGTTGGAGGCTTCCTTTATTTGTCGGGCTACTAACTTTTACCAAACTCTACTTGGAAGACATTCTATATAACAACTGTTTTATTCGCACTAACAAACTTTTGGGCGCATTAGAAAAAACCTACGCAGGTGTTTAATTGACTTTTTTTGGCAGGTGATTTCAGGAACTTAATATCGGGTACGATACCGGGCGGGTCCATATAAGACACGTACACCTTAATATCGGGTACGATACCGGGCGGGTCCATATAAGACACGTACACCTTCTCTGAGATGTGAAAAAGATTGATTATTCACTTTAATTCCATCTGGAGTTTGTTGACTGGTTTTGGACTCTACTTATTAAATACCTGATCCACTTTACTACGCACATTGGCACTTTTCATAACCAGATGTCCGTTTGCCCTAATATTGTAACAGTATAATAATATTAGTCTTGCATTCTTATATTATTAGAATATACATTCTCACATTCCTTTATAGTTCCTATACTGATAAATATATATTGTTTTATATATTTGTTTACATAAAAACATTTTTATATAATAAAATATTTATTCTGTACCCCGTGTCTCTGTCCCTACATGTGAATAAAAACACAATCCTTCACTTGAAGTGTCCTCCTTGCAGTGGATAACCTGGAAAAAGCCCGATCACCCAAAAAAATATCAAACCTCCCTGGTTCAAAGATAACAAACAGCGTGAGATCATCAAAGGGTTCTTAAATGAAACAAAGTCTAGATCCCGGATTGGTGTGCCTGCCAAGAACTTCAAACACAGCTGTAATTCCTCATAACCTTCTGAGTAACCCATCCTGAGTATGACACCGCGCCAGAAAACCTGTGAACTCTTGCAGCAAGCGGGTAATTTTTCATTGACAGCAGGCGGAGGCGACCCTATTCTTCCTCTTCCTCCGTCTAAACGCCGGCTCTTCCAGAAGGGCCGTTTCAGAGAAATGAACAGGGAAAATGTAAACATGGAAGTGATGGATGACATTTTCCAAAACTTTGTCTTGCAATTAGTTGTGGTTCAAGTGATCCGAGGCCCTGCAACGACTTTCCGACATTTTTTGTCTTTGATGACTTCCTGCTGTGGGGCTTCCTATTCAATTTTGTTCAGCCACACACAGGTAAAAAATAATCAAACTATTTGTGCAGCTCCTCTTTCCACCAGGATCAAAGTTCCAAAACATGCTATTCCTAAAGGTTTTTATTGGAATGAGAATTGAGTAGAAGGCTTATGGTTGCAATAATAGCCACTGCATGAAGTGTATATACATGGTGACCATAAGATTATAACCACATGCTCCTTATTGTTTTTTAGTCGCCCTTTGCCACCAAAACAGCTCCGACCCATTGATGCATTGACTCCTGGCATCAAGATGATTGGATATGTTTTTTGAGCAAATCCCACAGATTCTTGACTGGATTGAGATCTGGGTCCTAATCATCACTTTGAACCCATTGATTTGGAGTCCGAATCATCAACTGGAACCCATGCTTGCGCTCCTCAAACCCCTCCTGCAGTGTGTCAGGGAGCATTGTCCTGCTGACAGACGCCACTGCCATTACGGCATACTATTTCTATGACAGTGGTCTGCAGCAATGTTTAGGTAGGTGGTATGTGTCAAAGTAACATCTACATGAACGACGGAGCTCAGGGTTTCCCAGTAGAACACTACCCAAAGCATCACACTGCCTGCCCTGGCTGTTGTGACGACGCCGAAAGTTGTTTTGCACTGTGTTCTGACACCATGCTACCAGACCCATCATTCCCTTTTCAGAATTGTGTGATATAGCAGCGCTTCTGTGGAATCAGATGAGCCCTGGCAGCCCATGACCCAGTAGAATCTCTGGGACTGGGAACAACCTACCACATCCCGGTCGTTTAAGCATCTCCATTTAGCCCTTGTCAAAGTTGCTGAAATCTTAACGCTTGCCCGTCTTCCTTACTTCTTCAACACATCAACTTTGAGGACAAGCTGTTTGTATGCTGTCTATCCCACCCATCGAGCGGTCCCATCGTACCAATAGAATGAATGCATGTTCTTCTCCTGTCTCTGGTTGTAATGTTACGGCTGATGGGTGTTAAGCATCAGCATGCAAAAACTGTGCGCGCTCAGAGTGATTTAAAGCTTGTTCATGCTGAGAAAGCAGAGTTCAATGTAAACACGTCAGATTTTATCACTCAAGCCCCTTGTGACAAGTGATGACGTTATTATTGCGCCCAGTGTTTTTGGTCCGAGCCACGAGTCACGCTTCATCTATGCAAAGAGAAACAGCTGACGGTGTGATTTGTGCTGTACTGTAAAGCAGTTCATCTACAACAAGAAAAGGTGATGTAAAGAAGCAGGTAGAAATATAATGCAACAGAGCGTTCTAAGATTTGAGCGCAGTAGAAAGTGTGCTGGAGGCGTCCGAGCATCTAACCTTCCTGTGTGCGGCTAGAGGATGAGGACGGGCGCCGTGAGAAGAGCCCGTGACTCTGAGGAGAGAGGTCACACGTGCCATGATGAATTACAGTAGCCGAGCTTGTCTTGGCTGCTCGTTCATTAATGAGTCCTCTTAGGGGAGTGTGCTGCAACAACACGAAAGGACACATCGATGCAGCATCCATCCTCATCTGCTCTGCACAGACCCTGTGTGAGTGTGTGTGTGTGTGTGTGTGTGTGTAATGGGGTTCTAATTGTATGCTCTCATAATAGTGTACACAAGACCCAATCTTTCAATGACAAAAGCTAATTTGCATATTTTCTGGTCGCACTCTAACTTGATTATGCCACTGAGCAGAGGAAAAACACTGACACACATTACAAACATCATCATCTAATACATTTGTACCCGCTCTCAATTAACACTTTCATTTACCGCCGTTTGCACAACTACCTCCCAGTCTGTCTCACTCGATCCGCTCTAAGTCATTCACAATTGGTCCGGAATTGAGCAGCCTGTAGTTTTTTTTAGCAATATGAAATCCATCTGCATATAGAAGTGGCTGTCGGAGCCACATATATCACTTTGATCCCCATTCTAGTGTTGGGTCTACCTACACACTTACACTACATTGGCACTTGGGAACCCACGCAGACACAGGGAGAACATGCAAACTCCACACATCACTCATAAACTACTGATGAAAAACACACGATTCCAGGATCAAAGACTTAGGTGGTATTTCCTCATTTGGTACAAAGCAAATCCAAGTAAATCCACGCTGTCCCGGTGACATCATCATAGCGTTTGCTTTGGCCCTGGATGCAATCAAATAATCAATGATCTCCTCACAGTGATCATGATAAATGTAAAACACACTCAAGGCCCGCTAATGAACAAATATTGAAGGATTTTATTTTGACAGAGACTGGAAATCCTTCGGATTGTTCAGGTTTTGGTGATGACGGCGCTGGTGGAGGTAGAAAGCTCTGAGTGCTTTCTAGTTAAGCTCCGATTTTGGTTTGCTAACGCCCAACATCTGCCTCTTCAGCTGCACTTAGTGAAGGTTTTTAAGGCAATTTCACTTAAAACAGCAGCAGAAAAATAACACAAGCAGCAGGAAAAAGTGAGCCAAAACATTAAAACTGCGGGTCTGACAACCACATAATAGGCTGAACTCAAGGCTCAGTAAAGTTTAGGGGAAACTCCTGGTGATTATGTAGCTGTAGGATGATCACTGACTTGTACTTCTTATACTTTATGCTGATCCCTCAGGGATGGGTCAAATGCAAAGAAATAATTTCACTATGTTGTACTGTGTATTGCTGTATTTGATCAATAAAGGATTTCTTCTTCTTCTTCTTTGTAGGTGTAAGATATTTCCATTATTATTATTATTATTATCAATATTGTGAAGCAAAACCGACAGAAATGCAGTTTTTACCAAAAAGCTGTACCCACCCACGAACATTAGTCACGTTGCACAGTTTTGCAGTTCTAATAATTATATTGTTAATTTCTACATCTACAATATATTTCAGCAGTATATGTGCTATTCCTGCTTAGTTTCTGTGCTGTCACACACTGGTCTTCCTTGTCCCTCTTTATAATGACAGCAAAGATCTATTCTATTCTTCCTCACATAGATTCCTCAGTTTGACTGCATAACATCTTCATGTTGAAGAAGCCATGATTCTGTAAGTATTTATCCAAAAACATGATTATGGTTTCAAGCAGTCAATGTTTCTACAATTAAAAGCCCAGAAAATTACAGAAAATCTAATTCTGACCCACTAATAAACCAAAACCCACGTCACGACTCCGACTGGCTTCCACCTAGAGCCAAGATGAGATGATAAATGGACGAGAAACAGCCTCAAACACAATCTGTCACTCGTGAGGACTGAGCTCCATATAGCTGGAGGTGTGACCACCAAAGAACTCTTCTCTCTGACTCCAACTGCTAAAACACGTGAAGAGATGCCTGGTTATCAGCAATGTGTTACAGCAGAGTGCCAACCCTTCCTCTACGGATTACAAGAATAGGCTTACTGGGATTTACTCTGTAAGTGTGTGTGTGTGTGTGTATGTGTGTGTGTGTGTGTGTGTGTGTGTGTCTGTGTATGCGTGTGTGTATGCGTGAGAGAGTGTGTTTGCCAAAAACCCAGTAAGTGAAGGCCCACGCCATACACCCACAACACAATGGGTAGTGCGAGGGAAGAGCTAATAGGTGAGCAGAGGAATAGATGTTTGAAGCAATGGATGGATGAAAGTGGGACGACATTCAGGAATCTAGTTTTAATCATGCAACCATTTAAAGGCACTGGGAACAAACAGGGAATGCTGCGGGTTCCCAGCCGCGGCTACAACTTCTCAGAGAAAGACGGTTAGAGAGAAGTTATTTCATTGTGAAATGCCCTTCCTGTTAAATGCATATATTGTACAAAGTTAAATCTTCAAAGATTAAAGGAAATAAATAAAATATCTAATATCCCCAAAATATCCGGGCGAACCTCTCCAGTACGCAGGAGAAGTAGTATATATTAAGTCCGATGAAAAAATATCAGCCAGTCTTTGATAACTGATGGCATTATTAGCAAAAGGCTAATGTGTAGAAAGTTTGCTTTTTTGTATACATCGAGGATGGAGGGTCCAACTTGGAATCGCGGAAACATGCTTAAGGATCATTTATTATTAAGATACATTATTTATTCTCTTTAAATTAAGGAAGAAGTAATCAATTTAAAAATTCCCTTTTATGTTTGTACAGGTGGACAGCCGGACTGACGGACTAGAAACTCTATATAAGCCGTTTGGCAGATGCATAAAAAAAAACAATTCTGGAGCCAACCCATTATCCAAATTCCCAAATCCAAACTCATCCCCCCACCAAGTCTGAATGGGAAATCCGTTAGGTAGTTTTTGCGTACTCTTGCAGACAAACCAACAATCGGACCTGGATGAAAACCGGTTGAAGGATATTATTTAGTTGATTAATTAAAAAAATGTATTTACTCTATAGTTGATCATACACTTACAGCCATGAGCAATATGACTTGCACTGATAGTAAAAGTAAACACAGTTGGAGGAGGGATAGCGTAGTGTGTGTTGGGATCCTCAGTATCATCTGTTGATAAATAAACAATAGATATTCTATACAGGCCATGTCTGTCGGCTGTGGACATGAAGAGTCACTGGGAGACGGTCATCCACGCCCTGCCTGAGGCCATCTGCTGCCCTCCATCTAATCCAGGGGCTTGTCACTGATGATTAGCCTGCCACTCCATCACTCCTTCGCCCTCTACCATTTTATATATAGATAGTTTATTATGCTGATACTGTAAAGGAGTGGTGTGGTCGACTCTCTTAGGTTGAACTCCTTTGTGCTGGTTTCTGAGGGCTATAAATCCTCCATGCCTCCTCTCGCTGTCTCCTTCCCCAGCTCCTTCATTACATATTTCAGGCCCATAATGCCGAGGTTAGGGATTTAACAATGAGCGCTCTTCCGCACATTTTTTTTTTCTCATTTCTATGCGTTTCCAAGTCCGTAGATTAACCACTCTATTCCACTTGTGTTGACAAGTGCCCCTTTAATATGGGCACATGGGTATTTCTTGCCACAATACAGCTAAATTTCAGCACGGGGGTTCAAAATTAAAACAACGCTCAAATGCAAATGAAGAAAACATTATCAGTGAGATGTTCAATCTGTTTGAGATCTTCTTTTCTCAAACTGTATGAGTAATAAGTGCTGCTTCTCAGTGTGAAAATTAGGTTTTTGGAGAGCGCTCTGCAGCAAATATGACTTTATGATTTATAAGAGACGATTACAAGTGCAGGAAACGGGATCTTTGATTTCCAATAAATCTCCTCTTTACATGCACATATTTTGGTATTCTGTTTTCTATCCATTCGTCTAGCCATGCAAGCAGCACGGCCAGTCATTTTACGACAATTGTTTTAGTGGCAAAAAAATGTTTTAAGATTTTCATGGTGATCATTTCAAGGTTCAACAATATATTTGCTAGTACGACTACTATTGGGTGAACATTTATGGAATCTGGTACAAATTTGACTCAAAGACATTAAATGCGCCCCTAAATCTTTGGTGTATGACTAAACGGCTGTAAAACTAATGAACTGCACATTAGGGTGGGCGATTGATCGAGTAAAATTGTAATCTCGGTTTTTACGAGATTCTGTGTATACTCATTTCTGAAGTAGAACGGCTCTGGAGCATTTTCATTCGGAACCAACTGATGTTCAAAGCACTGTGCAGCCCGACTTCATAATAATATAATCATAATAATGGTTATTTGTCTAAAAGCTGTTCTACACCGCCCAAATGTGTCCAAAACAATGGACACAACTTTCCTTATTTGGGCAACAGATCTAACAAACAATTACAGGTTTTGGATATCACTATTAGTTAAATGGTTTGGGCGTGTTCAACATGTTTGAGAAGGAAGGGGTAAGGGAAGGCACCTCAAATAGTCTCATAATCAATGCCCAATTAATTTTGTGTTTTATTTTGTCTCTGTAAAGGGAGTAACGACTTTAAATATATGTATATAGTAATGATTTAAACCCAGTCACAAAGGTGTCAAAGGCCAGTGTACTTCTACTGCCGGTTCCAAGCCCGAATTCATAGGGAGGGTTGCGTCGGGAAGGGGGTCCTTTAAGGGTTAAAAGCCCAACTCCAGCCCATAAGAAACCCATACAGACACAATAGTCACAAATCATTTAAATGCTAAAGAAAAGGGTTAAACTTTAAAAGTCTTGTTAATGACTTTTCATTAATCATTTCTATTCTTAAATGAAATAAGAATCTAAAGTCCTTAAAGTGCTATAGAGACTTATTCAATAGAAATGAGCAAACAGCATCCGCAAGGCTAATAGTAGGAAGAAATATAGGTTTAAAAACTGAATCGTGAATTGCTGAAGTGGACCATGCCTGCTATTCTGTTTTTTTTGTCTCATTTATTTTGATTAATGACCTTCATAAGTGGGTCAAATTGAAATTTTATGTTGTGCCATGTCCTGATAATAATTTAGTTTCACATTATTTGTAATGACTTTTTTTTCTCCTTCTAAATTTGTATTAGTAGTAACACTATGTATTGCGTTTGGTTCTATCATTTTCTTGCAAGGACCCCAGGAGTTGGCAGCACATGGGGATCCTAATAAAAGAATTAAAGAAAACAATAAACAAACTGTTGCTCTTCTGTTTTCCTAGAACATAAGCATAGACACGCTCAAATCTGGCGACACTGGGGTCAGCATTATTCCAAAGACCAGCACCATCAAATCAGGGATTGGAAAACAGTGTCACAAACAATTACCTAAAGCCAGTCTTCTGTCACTGTTGCTTAGCGTAAACTGAGGAATCACCCAACGAACCGGCTCCAAAACAACAAGAAAGTCAATCAGAAAATTGGAGACAAAATAGTGACTTGTAATTTTTTTGAAGTTATGTGACAATGCAAAATTGTTAGAAGTAGCCAAATATTGTGATATCATCAGTCTGTGTTTACAGCTCGTCAAATTATCTAATGATGAATGAATCTTCAGGCAGCTTCAGATTACTCACTAGACAGCAATGCAAACACCCATGGATGTATTCAGTATATGTTAAACGAGAAGATTAAATATGTCCACGGCCACCACACAGCTTAGCAGAATCATCTCGTGGCCAGTGGAAGAGATGAAGGATTAACCACACCGCTGCTGGGTGGACGGGAGGATATTTACTCCAGAGCCTCCTCCATCTCGATGGCTTTATTCGAGAAACATCAGCGGAGGCTGGGCAGCCACTAAATGTCACTGCTTTCTTCAGTGATATGAGGCGGCCATTCCTCTCAGCCCGCTGAAGGCGCCTCATTGCCTCTCGTGGGATTAAAGGGCCTTTCTGAATGCCACTCCCTGACCACCAAAGTGCTTGGTTTCCTCCAAAATGGCTGCATGATTTGTTTCTCTGTCTGCTTGTGACCTGAGTGTAGATTTAAATTTGTGGAGACGTGACCACTATGCAACAGGAAAAACACAGCTGCTATCTTCAAGAGGAGACTCTAGCGAAAACAGGGCTGAGCAATGAATCAAATATAATTAAAATTGTCATTTTGAAACTCCGGACAATGTAATCTTACTCAGGTGGAGTTACTTGAGTATGAACTGTCCCTGAACACATCACACACACCTGCGTGGCTCACTTCTATCCAACATTGTTAGTCGATTATTATTAGTGCAGAGCAGCATAGAGGACACAAGTACAGACACTGAGCCGAAAAATGGGTCTAATCCGAAGGAGCCTGATCATGGAATGCCGTATCCGTCATTCGGACACATTTTGGCTTCAGTGAGGATGACACCAGATCAAAACAGAGATAGACATGACATAAAAACTGCGGAAGAACGTTTTGTAATATTCATTCTGATCAATAAATGCATTCCAAGTACATCCTTGGATCGATGTCGGTGTGCCAGAGGCAAGCCAAGTGGGTTTCACATCAGAAACCTAGAATCTAGGTGACAAGAAAAAGGGGTTGAATCACTAATAGCTTTTCACTATGAAGAGGTAAACTGGTATAATCTAGATTACTGGTATAATCTAGATTACTGGTATAATCTAGATTATACCATTATATGAAGAAGTAAACTGGTATAATCTATGTTTACTTCTTCATAGCGAAAAGCTATTAGTGATTCAACCCCTTTTTCTTGCCGAAAAACCAGAAAGTGCACCTGTAGGTTATATTCCCAAGTTTTTTGATGACTTGCCATATAATCACACTGCAGAGTATGAAGAGTAAGTACATGGTTCAAATAAATAGGAGACCAACAAGCGCCAAAGTGCTTCCAGATTTCAGGTGCTGCAAAAAGAAGTATTATAAGATGGAACGAGATAATAGATGCCACTACATATTAAATGGTGATGGAAATGGCTTCCTGAGCTACAGTAGTGATTGCATACATTTCATTAAAACCCTTGACAAAAAATGCGCAGGACCATCGCAGAAAATATGTTTCCTAAATTGCAGTGTCAAACATGGGAGTAGCTTCTGAACTAAAGCCTGTTTGGTCATTTTCAGCCACTCCTGTTATCTGGTCGGGTAGGATGATGGAACCATAATTTAGCCGCACACTGACTATCAGTATTGTATAGTATTGACTATCAGTTCATAACCTTATCAGAAGGTTGGCCTCTTCAGTCTACATTTAGAAAATAATTAAAACTAAATACTGAGCTGCAAATGAGTTTCTTTAGTGGGTGAATAATTTGTGTGGAAAGTTATTGCTCCTGATGAGGAAGTGGTGCCTTGCGTGGTAGCATCAGTCACCACTGTCTGAAGGTTTGTGAATAAGTGAATGCTGGCTCGTGTTGTCAAGCACTTTGAGTTATCAAGCAGACAAGAAAGGCAAGTTTATGAACGGCACATTCTTCTGATTATAACATGTAGGAAATTATCAAACAGGTTTGGAGAAATGTGTTTTTTCTGCACAGTACCTCAAGGAAGAGACAAGTCATACGGAGATGAACTCTTTCCACAGCAAAAATACCCCAGCTTTAACACTTCAGCATATTTACGGTTGAGGCTTTAGTATATAATATAGCAGTGTAATATAAGTAAAAATGTTAATTGATGATTATTCTATTGTTCTTTGAAGTACTAATCACCCATCCTACGCTGGGAATCTTTTCAATATTGAGTTCCGCCGCATATATCAGCAAATCAAAAACGTTAATTACCCCAATAGAGCCTTTGAGCATGAACCTATCCTCACCTTTAACCAACTGAATAAGATTAGATGATGTCATAGGTTTTACACAGAAGTGTCTGGGTACTTACATGATTGATGCAGATGATGCTGCAAAAATGGAGCAAACATGCACATGAAATGTGGATGTCAGACGTCTCATAGGCTTACCTGTCTACAGCAGCATGATTTACACAGGTTTGTTAATCAGAAAAGAAAAGTCCCTGTATAATATAAATCTATCCCTGTCCTTTTTACTCATGCTGTCCACAAAGCACAATGACACTGTGCCTCGTTTTAGGAGCCACTGACTAGAGTACGGCGGAATCAGGCGATGAAAATCCTCTAATGTCACTCTAAATAAACTTTTTTTGACGAAGTGTAATCTCTAATCCTGCCATTCCTCCTATATCAGTACTAGCCAGGTCTTAGTATAAGCGCTGCCATTTAGATTAAACAAACTCTGGCATCTCGTTGGCATCTTTCTCCACTGGATGGATCAGCTATTTCAAAAAGGCAGCAGTCTGCAGCGGATAGTAGTGGGGTTATATCTCTAATGCGTCAAACTAAATCAATCTGGGTCACATGTGACGTATTTTGCGGCAAATGCTTTTAGAATCAAGTGCAATGTCATGCTACGCCATTGGCCAGTTCTCTACTGGATTGACAGTAAACTGCAGGTAACTCAAGCTCAAGCTGTGCTTAGTTATTTTAATTGAGGTAAAAAAAAGTAGCTTCCTTGCACGGAAAGATGCTGAGGCCACACACAGCTTCTGATGTTGTGGCCTTTCTACTTATGGTTGTCGGGCCAAACACTCACACACGCACACATAATATAATTAACCTACATTTCAAACTCCAAATGAAAGAAAAGCAAAAACACCGGCCTGCTGATTAAGAATAAAACCCATTGGTATTCAGTTTAACGAAAAATAAAAATCTCAAGGGAATTGTTTTAATTTATATGCATGTCCTGAATTTAGTGCCTGTTGCTAAGGATATTAAACCCTGGCTGTCCAATTACATACCAGACTCGAGTTTGCCCTCAGGTGCTATGCTAATTGGGGTCACAGAGGTTCACATTGTAATGCACTCCCTAAAATGAGGCATGAGTCTTAGAGGGATGCTTTCATTTGGGATGAAGCCAGTCGCATTCCTGCTGATATCACAACTAGAGCTACTTATACAGAGGTGTGTTTGTGTTCTGGCTCATTCAAGTCACTCTTTGATATAATACAGGTACGCTAGCATTAGCACCCACATATATTTAAGGCGAAAGATTTGCAGGGCAAATGGGTACAACAGCTTTTCATTTAAACCCCGAACAATGAGTGATGCTCCGCTATGCTGAGAACATGAATCAATCAAGTACGCAGTGGAGAAAAAAAATAATTTTATGGAATGACAAATGACAACATGTCGTTAGATGAAAAGGTAATGCTAATGCAGCGTCACATTTCTCATGTGGCTCTTAAGCAGACAACCCTCAAAGCTTGATCAGTCTGATGCGCCCGCAGGAGATCAATAATGTACTTTTTTTTCTCTACTTTTCTCAAGCCTCTACTTTTGAGCTTAACTTTTCCTCCCTTCAATTACTTCAAGCGCTTTGGCTGAAGGCCATTTTGCCATCATAATGACCTTGGCTTGCTGGAGTGAACTTGTGAACCCGTCACACTTGCTATCCTTCAATTTCTTAGGTGCCCTCTTCATTGAGTACGCCATAATTGCGGTAGAAATACCCCTCAGAAAGGATGACATCCTTCACTGCCATCGCCGATCTGAAGGCAGGGATGTCTTCGGCTAACAATGGCCTGTCAGTGCACATCGCCATGTCCCCCTGCATTAAAAGGTGACATCAGCAGGACATGCTGACATCCGGCATTGTGTTGAGAGAACTGAAAGCTACAGTGATCCTTCTTGTAAGATATTGTGAAGAACTAAAACTCCAGTCTCAGCAGAGTGGCAGGTCGTTAGAGATGCACGGCTGACAAAAGCACACCAGCACTCAAATACATCAGACAGACAAAAACATTTCATTTTGCTATGTATGGTGAAAAGTACAGATGGCGTTCTTTATGAGGGAAAACGACTATAAAGGAGGTATTTATGGGTTCCACTTAGGATCAGCAGTGATGGAAACTTGACACCTGGCTAGACAAGAAAATATTTGTAAAAGTATGGTGTGACCATCAACTTTAGAATGCTATCGTGTAAATAGTTTTCCAACTGATTTTCAAATCAGTCAGCGGACATTAAAGATGTCGATTGTTATCTGATTGTGGCAAATTTTACAACCCCCCAAAAAAACAACAGCAAAAAAAAGGTCAAACTCATCTAAGGGCAATTGCCTACTTTTGGCAATTTACCCATTTTAGAGATAATTTTGGTAGAAAAAAGGCTATTCTTTGGATTAATAAATTATGATACAACTTTATTATCAGTTTGCACTGAAATTCATTTGGCCTCCTTTCACAGTTGCGATTACGAGATTTACATACAGGCTAAATAGACACTCACACATAAGACAGCTTTCATAGACATCCAGACCAGATCGGACAATCATGAATAACAAGATCTGTGGATTCCGGTCATCAGAGCACGGATTTTGGTTCCGAAGCAGGATGGACTGATGATTGAAAACCTGTTGCGTTTAGATTGAAGGACTCTAAATCACCTATTGGAGGGCAGAAGTTGGTATTCCCCATTCAAAACGTTCCTCACTTGTGAGGAATCGGAGGAGACAAGGTTGGCTAGTCTGAACATGCTCTTATGCTCTTAATGCGAGCAGCTCAGAAGCTATTGGATGATTTTAAATCATCTCTTTAGAACATTATAAAACTAAGCTAAATCATTATTAAATCCGGATACCCTTGTATGTGTGTGTTTTATTGCAGACACTTAAAAATAAGTTGTTTCAGTTATCTCTGTTAATTACAATACAGGTAAAATGTCTAAAATTCCCAATTCCGTACAGCGAGAGGTGCCTTTGATCTATACACATGAATATTGTTTGGGCCTAAATTCAACTTGGACAATGGAAACCAAAACAAACACAAAGTTTCTAAATGGCAAAAGGATCCACTTCAGTATTAAGCTCAATCTGAGAGACTATCCCCTTGCAAGTTTGGCCACTACAACTGCTCATTTATTCTCACCTCTTGTAAATGCTCAGTCTCAATGAATCGTTTTACGGTAGGGGACATTAATTGACATCAGCTGCAGTCATTCAATAAGCCATATCTATCCAATATCACAGCGACAAACCATCATTGGTTAGTGCACTCTCCACCTCCCCATCTCTGCTCAGTCCTCGCAGATCTATCAGCCTCAGCAGTCTCAACAGAGCCATTAGCCACCATCACCAGTATCCAGACTCCAAATAGGGGATATTCATTGCTGCTGCTGAGGGCAGAGACCCTTCAATCCCAATCTCCGTGAAGAGTCTGAGCACTAAAGACTTTCTGACGAACTAATTATCACACACTATCTGTTTTAATAAATCATCATCTGCTCTTCATCCTGTGTCTTGTAATTGACATGATTTTGTGGGACAGACACCTTGTGAAACAGTTTTGGAGAGATGCACCAGAAAAGACAGGTAGATTGATGGAATCTCCTCCAACATCCTCTTCCTCATTTCCTTTGTTACGGAGGCTAGAAAGTATCTGCCAATTTATTTTTCGTCATCCTTAGATGTTACATAACAAAACTTAAAAAGTTATTGCTATGTGTAAACACGTGACCAATCAAAAAGCTATACATAGTCAATAGTGCTTATAATCGAAATATAGGGCTTATGAAGTCTCTGCCAATGAAGTGACCCAAACATTTTGTTGCAGACAAATCTTGCACTTGCAAAAAAATATACACATGAACGGTAATTAAGTAAATCGGACTAACTATTTTGCAGATGAGTAATAAGCCTACAGCTCAGAAACATGAGTGAAAAGGGATTGCCTTGTTCAGAGAGCAGAGGCGACTACTGCGTCATTTGAGTGACAGATAATCTGGATCCTGGGAGAGATTGTGGGCCCGTCTTCAATCAACATCAACAGCGCTGATAAGCAGTGCTCAGGTTGCTGCCATTGAACCAAGCTCATACATGATTTGGCACCTGTTGAGGTAAACCCATATTTATGTGGACTTTCCTTGTTAAGAATCCTCCGTTGACAGTTGTTTCATATAATTTAAAATCCGGGAAAAATGTAGCGACAGCATCGCCATCATCACCTTGCACATGGAACGATAAAAGTCATCCATACAGCAAATGCCAATAAATTATTAAATACACCATTACCCAGCCTACTACGTGCAATTGTTTTGTCCTGCGGCTGACATGTGAGGTCTTGACAGCTCAAACATTGTCACTCCAATAACAGTCTAACGAAGCACGTACACAGCATGAGCATGGGAACGATGCACCTGCTGTGTGTGGGTGTTCAAGTATTGGCACAGGTCCTATTACATGACTGTCATCCAGATGTGGAGACACACTGAATGCCTGCCCGCCACTGGCAAGCGATAAGGTTGCTGTGGAATTGCCGCATATTTTTCTCTGGCACTGATTGGGAAAATCTGTGGGTCTTAGAACTGAAGTGGAAATTTTAGAACGAATTCCAGAAACAGAACACTGAAGATGCAGGGAAGAGGTGCACAGTGAAAAGGAAGCAACCGGAGCTTCTGAAAGGCAATACACAAACTCCCTGCATCTCTCAAACGCCCCAGAAAAACAGGGGGAAGTCATTATCGTCGCCATCATTGCTGTTACCGTCCTCTTGCTGGCTATAATCACTCCCGTTTTTGATCCTGCTATCCTTACCGCCACCTTCAGACATATCACTTGCATATCTCTTGGTGGAGCTAGTTGTGTCTATCCGTCTCATTTGAATGGAATACTCAGAGCATAAAAACAGCACTGAACTGTCTCACCTTCCAAAACAGATACATTATATTTCCACAGAAGGAAATAAAAAGCAATGCAGGCCCAATTCCCCACAGTTGCGAAGACAGGGGCTGTGTTTCAGCTCGACTCATCAATATGCAAAACATCAGAGCAATGCTTGCCACGAGAATATTCCCTCCTCTGCACACTCTGCAAATGTGCACAAACATCAAATTTTGTGGGTGCTTCTTTTTTTTTTTTAATCTAAAAAGGTTCAATTTGCAAGAAAAAGTATGCAAATCTTGTGCAAACATAATCGCATTCTGATGAAAAAGGCTTGGATTCAAAGCCCTAAATTGCCCTGTCTGATTTTAATACTCTGCAGACAATTGTCAAACCAAGAAGCATAGAATACAAAAAAAAGACTCCGAGGCTGAAATCAATGCTCTCTACCTTTTATTTGGAAAGAAGTGAACAAACTCCAAGCACTGGATAACATTTCAAAGCCTGGAGCTTTCCTGTTAAGGGGCAAGTATAGTGTGGGAGCAAGGTGCTGTAGCGTGGGAGAGAGGCGTAATCACGATGACCTACGGTAGGGTAGATGTAGGTTAAGTTAGTCCCTCTCTCTGCCTGCAGTGCTCGCTCTGCCTTTCGCTTTTCTCAAGTCTCTTCCCTGGGCTGTCTTTCCTGAGTTGTTAAATCCCTGCTCCTTTAATCTCCTTAGTCAGCTACATCCTCTTAAAAGATGCAGAACCACAGGAGAGACGCGGGTTACGTCATATGGGGACTGGTGCTAGGCAAGGCGGGGCAGGATAGGTGAGCATGTAGTTGTTTGGGTCGGGGGGTATCAGAGAAGGCTAGTATGTTGATCACAGTTTTCAGGAAAATGAGTTGATTTATGAGAGGATAGCACCAAAACCCCTTGAGCTTTTCAGGATTAAAATCAAGTCTAGAGAGGTGGTCTCCTGATTCAAACCTTCAACAAATATTTGTAAAGAGGCTGCAAAGAGCTATTTTTCAGAGCCCATTAGAAACCACATTAATAATAAACATGTATCACAGCAGTATCTGTCATCTACGACCGTAAATCCCAGCTCAATTTGTGTGTTTGGTGATGAGTCCTCCATGCACACCAACAGTGCTACTATAATAAAATGGATCCCACATTCAGTACGGAACATGAGAAAAGATAAGGAATGCTGTGAACGCCCATCAATCATCAGTCCATTCTTCACTCGTATCAATATCATCAAGTTTCATTACTCTCGCTTTCCATAATGGTGAATCACCTGCAACTCAGGGAGATGAAAGTAATCCAGTCAAAATGGATCACAGACGTCCTGACTGCCAAATGCTATTCAGGGAGAGGAGACGGCTCTACTGTAGATTTCTGGGTCATCTTTCAAGCGGATGTATCTTTGAAGTTCAGCAACATAGAGTCGTTTACCTCGAAATAATAAATTCATGAGACCACAAAAGAGTGTCATCAGGGGGTATTGTAGACATGTGGAAGTTAATCTCACTGTTTGCGATCCAAGACCCTTTTATTCTCAAGATAGACTGAGATTTAAACATTCACAACAACCATTTGGTGCAGACTGAAAACAGACACGTGTGTAGATCTGACCGTGTGAGTGAGGGAGATCACAGACCATAGGAGCAGAGAGTTCACTCTCTATTTCACCTCCTAACATCATTAAATCTCCATATGTAAAACAAGGGATCACATATAAACTCTTATGTAGTGGATTAGCAGCAGTACCTGTTTCCCAGAAGTAAACAGACTTCCCATCATCTGTCTGCGCGCGAGCCTTCCAGAAACCACAGATCAGCAGCGGCAATGTCACCAAAAGGTACCAGCTCCCCTCTGTCCGTATTCGGAGGATCCCTGCTGCACCCCTCCACCATAGCCCCATGGTCCGCCACAGGATAAAAGTAAATCCACTCAGCTCAGAAGGTCAGTGATGGCAGTTTGGGGGGAAAAAAATGTCCAAAAGGCAACAAGAAGTGAAATGAGGCTCAGTTTGAGAAAGGGTAGGTGTGGGTGTGTGAGTGAGGGAGAAAGAAATAATGAGTGGTGTGAGAATTGTGTGTGTTGTCAGTCCTCTGGGAGTTGAAGTCCAGTAGTTGGTCTTGTGAAGGACAGAAAGTAGTTTTCTGGTATTTTCCTTTAAACTCCTAACTTGTCCCTGATGGTCCCAGGGGCTGGCTCTCAGTGACGGAGACTGAGCTGCAGATGGACGGCACGGTCCTCCTCCTCCATCGTATCCGCTCCCACTGTTGCTGCCTCTGTCCTCTGGCTGCGGAGCAGTGACAGTGGGCGAGTGTCTGCAGTGTTCTGCGCTTCCCTCCCTCTCGCTTGCTCACTCTCTCTCTCTTCGTCTCCTACTCGCTCACTCATTTGCTCTTTTTCTCCACTCTCTCTTTTTCTACTACGCTCAATTTTTCTTTCAGTTGTTCTCCACTGCCCTCATCCTCTCCTGTCTCTCCTGTTTTTTGTTTATTATCACAGTCTCCTCATCTCCAACAGGATCCTTACCACTTTCTCTCTCTAGCTCACCTTTCCTCTCCTGTTTTCGTGTCTCTTGCCTAGGGCATGAGGCTGGATACACTCCTTCCTCCTCCTCCTCCTCCTTCACTCATTTTGCCATCGCATGGCTGGGAAGGCGACCGGAGACCAGCAGTGCTCACACTGGTCTCAGAAGCTTTCATAAGCACTCATTCCAGGATCAGAGCGGCTGGTAGACAAGGGGGGATTAATGCAGAGCGAGAGAAAGTGGAGGGGGGTTATAGGGGGAGGCGAGGAAGAGCAAAACACCAAGCAGAGAGGGAGAGGGTGCCAGAAAAAAATGAAGGGGAATGATGTTTATCCTTTCGAAAAAGGGTGTGAAACTCAACTGATGGAAAGGAAGAAGTGAAAATAAGGACTTACAGTAAGAGTTTAACTTCAATATAAAATGTATATAAGCCATTCTCCTATTTAATTCTCCTGAAATAAAATCATAAGCCTAGTTGTGGCACATATATATGGAATTGTGAAACAGAATTCTGAATGCAGGACCATCATGTTAACTGTTTACATATTTGCATCCAAGCATAAGCATTGTAGTGTTTAATTTAAGGGTAAGCGCAATCCAAATGTTTATTTCAAAATCCTGTTTGCAGCATTCCATGTCATAGTGGTTTGTTTTGAAAAGGTATAAAGAAAAATGACAGAGATACCCATCGTGTATAATGTGATTTAAAGGGAAATAAAGCCAGAGAGGTGGCGGTACAGTACATAGATGATTGGAACTGATGGGATACTTCTTTAATGAAAGTTAGTCAAAGCCTGATTGCTGATGGACGTCGGCGGTTCAAGGCTAACGGGCTGCAGAACGACACAGGGCAGTAAGATAATTTGCTACTGAGCCACAAGGAAACAAAATGATGTTCATTAATTGTACTGAACTTGAAATAGCCCACTCCTTTTCTTTTTTGTACAACAACCTTTCACCCAAAATGGTAAATATTTGTCTGTGGCTTGGCCTTTGTTTACATGCAAAGATTTGAAAACGGGTCCCAGAACATAATACAAAATATTACAATATTTCAATCCCTGTGCAAACTGGCAAAGCGCGTTTCTTATGAAAATAGAGACTGTCTCACCTTTCTCATGGCTATGTTATTTCAGCCTAATGGTCAAGCACATACGGAGCCGCTCAGGTGACACTGAAGAAAAAATTCATATTGTGGCACTTAATTACAAGTGCCACGAGCCAGGAACTAAAAAGGCGCGGGAACGAGTGGTCATCTTGTGGACTTCATAAGGTGTGGGAACAAGTTATCATATCGTGGTCAGGACTTGATAAGGTGTGGGAACAAGTTTTCATCTCGTGTTCAGGACTTAATAAGGTGTGGGAACAAGTTATCATCTTGTGGTCAAGACTTAATAAGTTGTGGGAACAAGTTATCATCTCGTGGTCAGGACATAATAATGTGTGGGAACAAGTTATCATCTCGTGGTCAGGACTTAATAAGTTGTGGGAACAAGTTATCATCTCGTGGTCAGGACTTAATAATGTGTGGGAACAAGTTATCATCTCGTGGTCAGGACTTAATAAGTTGTGGGAACAAGTTATGATCTCGTGATCAGGACTTAATAATGTGTGGGAACAAGTTATCATCTCATGGTCAGGACTTAATAAGTTGTGGGAACAAGTTATCATCTTGTGGTCTGGACTTAATAAGTTGTGGGAACAAGTTATCATCTCATGGTCAGGACTTAATAAGTTGTGGGAACAAGTTATCATCTCGTGGTCTGGACTTAATAAGGTGTAGGAACAAGTTATCATCTTTTGGCAAGGACTTTATAAAGAATGGGAACGAGTTAAATTTGTATCAAGGACTTAATTAGGCATTCGAACGAATTATAATCCCTCGGACAACACCAAATAAAGCATGGGAACGAGTTATTATCTCGTTAATAAGGTGTGGTGAGGAGTTATCATCTAGTGGCCATGACTTTATAAGGAGCGGGAATGAGTTCAAATCTCGTGGCTAGGACTTAATAAGGCGTGAGAACGAGCTATGATCTAGTTGGCAGGACTTTATAACTTGTGGGAACGAGATGATAAGTTGTGTCCATGACTTAGTAAGGCGTCATGTCTCCTCAGTAGTTCTTTATTCAGCACATTGTTTCCTGCTTTGGTCTCATGACTCACATCCCTCTCAATTTTTAGCTCCCTGTTCCTTCATACTGTAAATAGGCTATGTAATATATTGGATTGTTTGAGGTTGAAAGAGAAACACATTTTAAAACCCTGTGATCTATCATGGTGCCAGGTATGACACCACATAGCTTGTGGTGTTTAGGCAAAAACATGTTAGGTGAGGGGGTGTTTCAAAATAAAAAGTGTTACATGTAGGCCAACTTTCCAGCTCAGTGTTCTGACATACACGTTGGATCAGTCTGCAAGTTTATTTAAGCCCAGTCCCTCTCGATTTCATTGCATTTTGACCAATTGCTGCCCTATAATCCAACCTGATTGTCCATGTTCCACAGGATCAGTTGTCCCACCTGACGTGGACAACTGACCCTCCAGACATGAAGAGTCTGTCGTTTCAATGACCATCATCAACATCAACTTCATACCGTAAATCTGCTATGTAATATGTTGGATTATTTCATGTTGAAAGTGAAACACATTTTAAAATCCTGTGATCTATCATGGTGCCAGGTGTCACACCTGTAGAAGAATAAATGTTTAGATTAGTTATGTTATTCCCTGGTCTTGAAAAATTGAGGAACCCACATAAAACAAGGTTATTTGAGGATATAGGGAAGTTTTTGTGTTATCACAAGGAAATATGGCACCTGTGGAGTCAGAAAACTCCTGGTTGAATATCGAATGTTCTTGGTCAATCTTGCTTTAGGACAAAATTTGATTGTGAAATAATTAGAAAAATACCAGTAGAGACAGAGCTCCAGGTTTGCTTTGGAAGAGAACAGAAGAGTGTTTCACAAATCCAGCTTCGGCTGAAAGGATTCAGTCTCCTGATCATTAGTCAATAATTAAAGAGATCTGCTACGACACACCAAATGTCGTAACAGGATGTCAGATAAATATCGGTTCAGTGATGTGGTTTTCAACATTCCAGCTCAGCGTTCTGAAATACAAGTTGGATCAGTGGGCAAGTCTATTCAAGACAAGTGATCCAAGGTTGTGTGGAATATCCTCACCCTGACGTAAAGGTAAGATCATGACATATCTAATGCAATGATTCTTCCTACTGGTATTGAACGGTTTATTGTATCCGTATTGTATCTGTAGCGATAAGTCGCAGTTATCTAATTTGAAGTACTCTAAAATATTACATATATTGTTGTCAACAGTGGCAGCATTTAAACTCAAGCTTTTCTTTAATTTTTGTTTATTTCTCCTCATATCAGATGTCTCTTTTGCTTCTCTCTTTGATGCTGACAGCATGTGCTGCAACTCAACAAGGTAAAAAAGTTACAGTTAGATGTATATTTTGTTCAGTTTGTTCATTAATCGGATGAAACAATTGTATAATTTAAACTGAAATTCTGTCAAATATATGATTATTATACTATGTTGAGTTTATCTATTATGCCTTTCGTGATAACTGAATATTCAAAATAAAGGTTTATTCGAGCATTCAACTATTACACACTTTAACCAGTTTCTAAGAAATTAAACGTTGCATTAACTTGGTTATGTCAATCACTTCCACAAAGAAGATGAAAGAAGATGAATAATGGGATAAGATTTTAAAATAAGTTCCTACTCTATCCTTTTGTGAATTTAATTAAAAAATGATTTTTCTTTTACACAACACATAATGTTGCATGTACTAATCCCAGTTATGTTACCTTTTATGAGCACAATCATGGAATCCCAAATCCTTTGACATCACATTAGTGCAATGCAACTCCCTAATTTGTTTAATCAAATATACAAATATTTGGTTATTTCAACAGAAAAAAGTCACTAAATAGAGCAAAGACCATATCTCATTTATTGAACACAGTATGTTGTATGTACTAGACTCATTTATCTTGCATTTTTTAAACATGTGTTGGCTTTACCAAACTCAAATATGTTTTTGCAAACATATTTCATTTCATTAATGCCATGCAACTCCCTTCTTTCAGTTATCAAATATGCAATTATTTAGTAATTTTTCAACATATAAAAAAAAGAATCACATTTAGTTTCAGTCTTGTTTCATTAATGTTTTATTTTATTGCAGATCTGTCTGGTAAAATGTTCACTTTCCCTGAAGAAACCAAAACGGCTCATGTGAAACTGGTAACTCCAGCACATAATTACTCTGCTCTGACTGTTTGCCTCAGGTATGCTCAGTCGCAAAATTCCCAAAAGCTCTCAAAATATCTGGATAAGTATCGTGTTTCATTATCTATTCCTGTAAATGTTTACAGATCATTCACAGATCTCAGCAGAAACCACGGCCTGTTCTCTCTGGCCACAAGCTCTCATCACAATGCCTTCATGATATTTAAGCCATCTGAAAAAGATCAAATTAAACTCTATACATTGAATAAAAATGCAGTATTTAAAGAGCAGGACTACCAGCTGAACGCGTGGCAGTCTGTTTGTTCAACATGGGAGGCTGAGACTGGTTTGGTGAAACTGTGGTTGAATGGAAAGCCCACAATTAAGAAATTCCTGGGAGGAACAAAAATAATTACACCTATTGTCATCCTTGGACAGGTAAGCTGAAAAGATGAACATCACAGCGCTGTCAATAATTTTACACATGAGTAAGTTTGCATTTGTTTTTTTTAATCTCCACTCTCTAGGAGCAAGATTCCTACGGTGGAGGATTTGACATTAATCAGTCTTTCATGGGGATGATATCTGATGTCCACATGTGGGACCACGTCCTTTCATCCTGTGAGATCCAGCGCTATATGGATGCCTCATACTTCACACATGGGAATGTTATCAATTGGGGGGCGCTGGAGTTCCAGACTGTCGGACGAGTGCTGATAGAGAATAAAGAATAAACTTGCTGACGGCATTGGGATCGTTTCTTGTAAAATATATTCCATGACATATTACAGTATACATGCTCAAAAATGTATTTTGTAACGTATGCCCTTGGATTGATAAAAGAAACGCATTCTAAATGGTTTGGATTACTTTTGGATTCCTTTGACATTGTCATAATATGTATGAACCGGTATGAATGTTGCATTTGCATAAAAAATCCTACTTCTAACTTACTACTTGAGTATGTACACACAAAAGCAGTATAATGTTTCGTGTCCTAAAACGAAAATATAGACTGGCCGATTTTATCTTAACTTTTTCTTTATTTCATTATTCAGCTTGAGTTGTCTCTTAGTCTTCTGTTTTTTTTCTTTTAACTGATCCTCTTAAAATAAAAACTGGAGCTAGAGAGTTATTATTTACATCGACAGAAAATATCAAATGTTTACACTGTACCATTTATTGTAATCCCATTCTTCTAAGCAGAACATCACTCATAACATCCCTCAAAGCGAAACTGAGGAGTAAATGACCAACCTAAACTGAATGTGAAGATGGAAAATATTAGCTACTACATCATATTTGTTAAAATTCATTACCTAATCAGAGTGATGCAAGAAATGCAAATTGCATGTTGGAAAAAAACACTTAAAAAGTTTCAATAAGGGAAAAGGTATTCTCTAAATTATATGCATTATGTGTATGTGTTGCTCTGGGAGATACCTTGTTCACTCAGTGTTTGTTTTTAGAGGAGGAATGCTTCCTCTGAGAAGAAAAGACATGGTCTAGAGAAACACCATCTGCATGTAGACGGTGCGGCTTGGACACATCATAAGTGAAGGTGTAACGTGCCGCTTGTGTCCAAGCGGCACGTTACACCTTGGTGGCCCCTCTTCGTCCACAACCACCATTACGCTTTTTCTGCAGCTTCAGTGATGTTCCTGGTGGCTTTTCTATCCTGCAACCCTCTGATGCCAAGGAAATGTCTTTTGCACTTGCTTTGAAAATAAAACTATCACAATTTTATTGACCTTAACCATAAGTATCTAACTAAAACTACTAGACAACCGTTCATTAGGTTGGGGATCCGTTCGGTTTTAGTCCGAACAGTCCAGATTTGAAACATCCTGTTCGTCCACGGACGCTCATTTGTTCAACTTTTGAGATGTTGTGACACAGTGGGTTATTTTATTCTTATTTTATTCCTAAAAAGCGACTAGCAACTCTGATAATGCTAAAGTGTGAACAAGAAATCAAGTCAAACTAATGTTTACTGTTGACATGGGCAGGAGAGCTTGCTAATGTTGCGTTGAGATATCCTGCGTGATACGTTCAATGTTTATTCAGTGAGAACCAGTTTCGGTGAAGCACATGTCATCAAAATGTGTTCAACTGTAATCTGGTAAAATGTATTATTAAGCAACGTGAATAAAAGTTTTTTTTATGTTTTCAAGTTTTCATGGCAATATCAAATCGATGTTACAGATGGAATTGAGAAAAATGTTTATGCCAAAAGATATTATTAATAATTATAATAATGTAATATCTGATTTATTCCGTAACGGCGACCACAATTTGTTGAATTTAACAGTTTAACCAACTGGCATCACATCATAACTTCACTCATATCGATAGGGAAACGCAAACACACAAACAAAACGCCGATTTAATAATTAAATAACTTAGCTATAGTAAATATGAATAGCAACCTAGAAACTGCAACGACGTAGCTAATGCTAGCTATTTAGCTAGCTGCACAGCTCCTCATGGATCGCAAAATCTTTCTTACCGATACCGAAGAGACTATTTAACTGGTACGTAAGCTATCCAATCGGCGTCCAATTTATTATTATTATTGTTATTATTTATATTTTACCGTGTCATGGTGTGACCCGGTGTTCAGCATCCAGACACGTCCTTGGTCGATTTAACTCAAAAGCTTCTGGCAAAATGCTCTGAACGAGCGTAATGCTGTTTGAACGCAAATAAACATTCAGTGATTATCCCTAAACGCTTTTCCTATTTCAGGGTCACGAGGGTTAATAGCCTATCCCAGCTGATAATGGGCAAGAGGCCGGGTATATCCTGGACAAGTCTCTAGTTCATGACAGGGCTTGCTTTAATCAGTCCGGAAAAAAACACGGTTTGATGATGTAATACTTGACGGTTTAATTAGAAGTCATTGTGCAATTTTTCACAGAATTTTGTCAATTAACACATTTAATTAAAGCCATTTAAATTTTCTAAGTAGTGACACTAATTATATCCGCGAAAAAGTCAGGGATATTATGCAGTAGTCATCGCCGCCGTCACCACCGACACAGATTGGTTGTGTTAAAGCAATAACTCAAAAACTATTTAATGGATCATTTACAAATTTTATAGTGTAATAGACCGTAGTGCGAGGACGAACTGTATTGAATTAAGGAAAGGTTGGATGTACATTTCTGACATTAGGGGGAGCTTTATTACCAAAAGTATTCAGGCCGTAATTTCTCAGCTTTTGGTCCGATTTGTTTCACACTGTTGGATAAGAATTGACTCGAGGACATCTATTTTGCATGTACCCTATTTTATTCTAATATTTCATACATACAACTCACTCGGGGAACTTTTTTGAAAAACAAAGTGTTTCAGTCATAACTTCAAATACAATTTTAAGATTTCAATCAGGGGAATTACTTGTAGAATGAAGGGGATTGGGTTTTTTATACCCATACTGTCGGGGACGACAGTGTAGGCCTAGTTGGTGGAAGCCAGGCCTCCACTGACACGTAGGGATAATTTCATTCTACTTTGTATTATCAAAATAAAACTGATTCTGATTAATCTTGTAAATATTGACACTAAGTACCCAGCCAATATGCTTGCCATCCAACTAGAAAATGATCACCTCAATGAGATTACAGGATCAAACTTTGTCAAAAAACCTTGTTGGTCTCATTTATTGTTTTTCTAATCTTCCTTAACTTCAAAATATTGTGTCCCACCAAGGCTCGGTCCCTCAGCATCCAAATGTTCTTATTTCCCTGGACGGTGAGAAGGCAGATTTGAATGGGACTTTCTCTTTGCTGCTCTTTGAATGTTAGGTTTTGGTGATAATTGCACAGCTTGGTTCAAACAACTGTACCGGTTCCCCCCTATCTTCTGTGGAGACCAACTCCTTTTAGATCTTATAATTTCCATGTGACAGCGAAAAAGACATTGATGACCCTTTGCTCCACTTTTACTAGCTCTCAGTATTGAGCACTTGGACAATGCCTTTTGATCTCTAAAAGGAAACTTGTGCGCAGCATGCACCAGAAACGGAATTTATTTAGAATTGAAACTTGATCAAATTTGGACTCACAAGTTTTCAGTTACAGAATTCAAACATTGATCCTATAAAAAGTAGTGACCTTCAAGGTAATCAACATATTTTCCACATACAATTCCATCCTTCCTTCACTCTATTGGACTTGACGGCATAACAATGGAGTTAAAGTGTCAGTTAATGAGTTTAAATCTGGTTGTCTTCTGTATTTGCCATTAAATGTCAGCAGCGCAGTAGATTCAGTCAGACAGATAGAGGAGGAATAGATAAGACAGCATAAATGTAGGTGAAACCGGCAGGATGGAAAGTCAACATCGGCTAACACCTGAATACTAGCAGGTTAATATTTATCAGAAAATGACAAACACGAGTCTACTCTACTATCTGCCTCTCTATCAATATATTTGTCGGTTAATCAACTTTTGATTAAAAAATTTAATTCAAAAAGTAGTGAAAGGAGCAACAACTTTCTCAAGCAGACAAACACAACGCCCTCAGAAAGGAGTCACACACAGGATGAAGACAGCAGACTGGACCTGATGTGAAGAAAGACCATTAACATTTAACAATCCACAGTACAGGTGTCCACTGAGATGTGAATGGATAGTCACACGATTACATGTCTGCTAAATTGAAATAAAGCTTGAGTATAAAAAGTAATGATGCTCCTTTCTCATCAACATTAGTTGTCATCTTTTTGTCTTAGTTCAAAAAACCCATTGTTGTGTCCTTGGTTCATTTTACTGCCCTAAAGATTGTAAGAATGAGTACCTACAGACAATTAAGACATCAGGACGTGTTTGTCTCTTCTACTATCATTTCCTGAAAGATGACAATAGAATAGAGCAGCGGAGCATCTCTGCCTCCCAGTCAGACAGCCAGCCTGCCCCTCGCTGCATGAATGAATGCCCTTTTTTCTCAAATTCCCAATGATGCTGGGCAGCCCTGTATGCGAACCACTGACCTGGTCAAACCCTTCTGACCTATGCCAGTAGGGTTAGGGTAACTTGATGAACTAGCCCCTATTTCTCAACAAAGGTGCAGTGAAAAACTATTCTGACATTGCTGACATAAAGAATTAGTTACAATTACAAAATACAAAACTTAATAGGAAAAGGCAGAATATTAATTGCTACTACAAAAAGATTTGTCTCACACTCCCCTTTCCTTAAGTCACAACATTAACAGCACCTGTCGTATGGCCATTTTATGAAAAGTCAGATGACGTATGACTACGCATGACTTGTATTTACAAGCTCTGCCTTATGAAGCAAAAAGACAAAGATCCAACATTTTGAAAAAAGAGGCTCCAGAATGGGCTAAGGCTGAATCTGATCCTTCAACACAATCAGGGCAGTTTAGCAGCAAGGGTAGTAGGGGCATGACAGCAATGACCTCTGACCTATGTGCCTGGTATGTGGAATGAAATTATCAAACCAACCAATAGTCCTTAGAAAACTTAAAAGTCATTTGGTAAAAAAAAATATTCAGCACCACCAGTAGTAGGGCTGAGTATTTCACAACAATACCAGCCATAGCAAGATCGCAATTGCGAGATGACAATGCTCGATGATGAATTTCTTCAAACTGAACATGTTCCAGCCATGTTAGGAGCCCCGTGCCTAACTGTCCTAAAATGGACAGTTATGTGCATCCTCTCGGGCTCAGGTTTCCTGCTGAGTCCCATTTACCCCCTCTCTCTCTCGATAACCACTTATTGAGTGTATGTACGCCCACATTGGCTGTCAGTGGGATGCAAGCCGTACATTTTTAAAAGTATTTTAGATTGGGTGATTTGTAATTTTGCTGCCGCAACTGAAAAATGGATGGCAAAAATAATGAAAAGCATTGTATTTCTCTCCAAGATAATCTAACTTGCAATCTAAAAGTTGTTTTGCACATCTGTTGGTGTTTGTCCATGAGTGCTGACTTTGTGTCTGACGGAAGTGAGAGTAAAGTACAACTACTAATTACCCTTCATCAATGCTAACCACCAAAGGTGTGATGCACCGCATTCATATGAGCATACAAGACATTGAACTGTATTTTAGGCAAGGCTTTAAAGGTCCTGTGAGACATTCTTGGATGGAAGGTTCCATCTTAAAACAATTACCTTGAATCCATAAAAGTAAATAATGCAGAGTCTCTGCCAAAAACAGTAAATCGAGCTCACACTCCCAGCTTTGATTATTATTCCAGCATCATTGTTCCTTGTTTTATTTTAATTTACTGTTATTTAATTTACCATGGATCCATAGTTTGTTAAAGGTTATGTTCCTTTACTCTTAAGCATTTCCCTATTTTGCTATGTTTCTTGGAGTGGTTGCTTACAAAGGATTTGGAGTTTGTTTACTAATAATCGAAGAAATAACATGAAAAACGTATAAGGATCTGAGGGATATGTCCAAAATATTCATATCTGTTAGTTTAATTACAGCTAAAATAACTTTTAAGTTCATCTTGCTGGATGTAAAGCAGTCAACATATTCACCTCTGTAACCCAGCATGAAATCTTTATAATTAATAGTTAAATATATTAATACAGTTAATAGTAATTTGCCTGGGTAGGTAGATGTGGAGAAAAGTTTAGAGGACTGAGATAATGATGAAGAAAACAAAATAACTCCAAAAGAGATAACAACTATTAAAATTGATTAATGAAACCAAATGATGTAACTGAAAACATTATTCCATTCCTTGTAGTGAATTATAATTCGGCACTCGCGGAGTCCCTGCAGCATGTTATTTGGTAATCAGAGCAAAGCAACACGAAGATTAGGTTTGTAATAGCAGATAGAGACTCCTGCTATCTTTAGATCTGACTTCTATAGTGTAATAACTTTTCTTTTACAGAAAGGAGAAAGGAAGCTGTCATTAGGAAACACATTTCAAATATGTCATCCTTATGGATAGAACTGTTTTAACAAGTCAACCAAAAAAATCAATAAGTTAAAAATTCACTTTGGTGACAAAACCCCCGCCAAAAAACAGGACTTTCATGATCTGATCAAATTTCGAAATTGTTATAACCATAACGATGACCCTTAAACCCTAATATATATTTACTTTTACTTTCATACGATAAATAAAATAATATGATTAAACCTCATTAATATAGTTCTTATTAAAACAAAGTATAATGTGCATCACAGAGGAAAATAGGCCAACAGTCATTAACATATGAACTCAGAGACTCATCTCTTCACACTGGTCTGGAACAATTTTTTGGATTCTGATAAAAAAAGTTTTGAAGACGTCTGAGGATCTCAAACCACGCCGAGGTTCATATGGGATTACACTTTAAAAGTGGTAGTGGGAATCATAACAGGTGTACCATCTTGTTTGTTGTGTTAATCAACCTAATATTACATCGACATCTGGTGGAGTGGAGCAGTGATATGACCGCCACTGTTGACCCATCAACGGGAGAATGTTGGTAGATAAGTGTGAAAACACTGCAAAAGGGTGCTCCACTTATGACCTGGCTTCATCCATTTTTAAAACTTGGTAATACAGCATATCTGATCTATTCAAACTACAAGAAACGACAAATGAAAATAAACTAGAACAAAGACCAGCCTTCAAATCCCTCATCAAACACATCTGCAAGATCTCCTTTCACCATCTCAGAAATATTTCCAAACTCTGTTCTTCACTCACCTTGAGTGATGTTGAAAAGCTGGTCCACGCGTTTGTCTCCTCCAGACTGGATTGTTATAACGCACTTCTCATCGAGATCCCTGATGAAAACAGTATGTTCAAAACAGTGCTGCAAGGATCTTGATGAGAGTTCCTAAACACGAACACATCACCCCTGTTCTTCATTCCCTTCATTGGCTTCCCATCTCCACCAGGATTGATTATAAGATCTCTCTCCTCACTCACCAGTGCATCCATGGCAACGCGCCCCCCTACCTGAAAGAACTACTCACCCCACTGACCTCAACACGATCCCTCCGTTCTACCCACTCATACCGCCTCCTCCTTCCCCGGACTAATCTCGGCACCATGGGTGATCGGGCCTTCTGTTCTGCTGCTCCTTGTCTGTGGAATGCCCTCCCTGACCATCTGAGGGCTCCACAGACGACTGAAACTTTTAAAAATGGACTTAAAACTTTCCTTTTTAGCAGAACTTATAAATTTTAATTAACATTGCTGCTTTTTAGTCATATTTTTATATAATTATTATTTATACATTGTAGCACTTTGAGATTTGATCCAAATATAAAGTGCGTTATAAATTGAATGCATTATTATTATTATTATTACTAGAACAATGACTAGGAGGAGGCTCCGATAAACAACCTGGACAGGATAGGCATCTGACGTTAAATACCATTGCAGGGCCCAAGACACATCAGAGCAGGTCCGAATGTGGGATGGAGGAATTCAAGGAGAGAGCACAGAGCTATATCATAGTCATAAAACTCCTTCCAGGGTAAAGACTTTTGACAGTATCCGTTTAAAGTGCTGACATTTGGAGGGATAACCCGGTTGAACCCAGGCTGACGGCTTGAGACGTCACCGTGTGCATCACTATCGCCTTGGTATGATGTCACCAGATGCATCAGGACTTTGTTTATTTAGTGCTTGCACCTTAAATAAGTTTATTTTTCCACTATACCGAGGACAAGAGGTGTCTGTATGCTACACGAAAGACTTAGATTTGTTGACAGATTTGAGGTACTTTCAAATTAAAGCAGTTTCACAAGATGCAAAGACCTGATCAAACAAGTCTGAAAATCCTTAAAAACAAAGAGCTGAGAACAACGCTGTTATTTTGTCATGAGAGTAAACGGAGAAATTATTTAAATGCGGAAGCAGGCGGCAATTAACAAATAAAACAAACGTTCAAAAAACAACAACCTTAGAACCTAATTTTGTGATTATTATAAAAATGAGATATCCATCATTTCATTTCTCTGACTCTATTGTTATTGCTTTGAAAATGATTGATGGCACGAAATGACAACAAATTACAGTCCTTTAACAAAACGTCAACAAATAAAAAGGAATGCCCTTGGTTGTCAAAAATGTAAGACTTTTAAAGAGAGAGATTAAAAAATAAAAAAACCAGAAATATCCTGACTTGGTATTTATATCACCTTGTGACGTGCTTACTATAATGAGAAGTCTTGGAGCTGGTGATTGAATTTGATACTCTGACTGGAGAGCTTGAAGGTTACTGGTTTGAATAAACATGGTATGCTTTTGATTGACAGCAGAACATAATGATGGTGAATGAGGATGTGTTTACAAGCTCAGGAAGGAGGGATTTATCTGCTAATAAAAATAAATCAAAATGACTCTGCTTGTCGGTCATGTTTCATCCACAAACTTGATAATTGTGTTAACTGCTACTTATTGAGCTACAAACAAAGAGCACACAAAATGATGTTTACCAAAGAATAATAATTAAACATCTCCATGTGTTTGACAACACTGAAATGTGCCTCTGTGCAGTGCTGTTCTGTTCTGTTCTGTAGCAGTACTCTGGTCCAGTAAATACCTATATAAAATAGTAATTTGTTATTTTCTGCCTCCCGGGAAACACATTGCTTAACCATTGGTATTTCACAGGTGTTTCTGCTTTTTCTTCATGAAAGTACTCTATTTTCTTCTTTTATGAAGCACATCAAACTAAAAGAGGTTTGTCTTAACCTACGAAGTGTAATAAACGTTGAAGACTCCAGAGACATATTTAAAATATAATCAGCAATTTCAGTGAAAGAACAATTGTTCATAGTCACCATGAAGCAGAAGCAGTTTTTTGCCTGCAAAATATCAGAAAATAGCTAAAAAATACCCAATCATCATGGCCCAGAGTCCTGATTGACTTCAACTTCTCAAGCTCACAGAAAAGTACCAGTTAGGGCAAGAAGGAGAAATAGATCAAAATAGATTTGGAAGGAAATAACAGCTTAATCCAGAGGAGAAATAAACACAGCTGGTTAATGCGCTATGGAAGCATATAATAAAAAGCATTCGCTTGAGAATAAAAAGATTGTAGTATTTCTGAATTAACAAGATAATTATTTAATTAATTTGGATAGATAAAATAAGTTTAATTAAATACCGTTTAGTTCTGGTCTTAGCTTGAGAAACAGAGATATATATCTATATATCTATAGATATATATATCGTTTAAAGTAAAAGTGATGCATTTAGGAAGTGCATAAGCACACGTAAGGCTGGATAGGTGGTGACTCAAAAGACAGACAGGCAATTGCTAAGAAAAAACTGATATTTTGATGATTCAGGAAAATCAGGGGCTGTTGAATATTGACTATTTCAAGCAACTTGCAACCAACATGAATTTTGCATTATGGGTGTTGTGCTATTTGCTTTGCCCCATATGTATTTGCGTGTTCTTGTTTGTTTAAGAAACGCATTACATTTGGTATGAAAATCACTTAATTCCGCTTCGGTTCTCATACACAACACAAACAATGGGTCGTTCTGCCTCTGAGACCGTAGTCGTGAGGAGGACAAAAGAACTGGGATGTGGCATTGTGACGACGTAATGTATCATGTTTGCAGTCCAAAAGTGCAGTTGAGAAGCAGCTAGCAGCAGTAAGCAGCAACTCACATGAGAAAAAAATCAGCCAAGAATGTCTACAAGTTGGGGAGGGACAGAAAGGTCCAGGAATCCCATATGGTCCAAGAAGAGGATGAGATCAACCGCCATTTAACGAGAAAGATAAACAATTTAAGATTAATCTATTGTGTCGTAACCAGTGCTCAATGCATATGTAACACGTCACTGTAGACGCAGACACTGCTGTATTATACGTTATTCCTCATCTGCCTGTGGAATGCTCTTTCATAAATGTTCTGTTCAGTAGAAACACACGAGGGTGTCTTGGTTGCAGCGCTGTTGCGTGATCTCTGTTTCAAAGGGGCGAGTGACTCTTCATCATTTTCATGTTGTCGTTTCATACATTGTTATAACAATAATATGAATTACAGCAATAATCTTACCAGTTTAAAGGAGCTATATAAAGATACATTGAAGAAATGTTTAATTTTCTTGTTAATAGTGAATGTACTGCAGCTCAGTGCTGACTTGCTGTGGGTGATGGCATGACTCACAAAGGAACGGGGCAACGACATCAATGCTCAGGTCAAACAGCTAACAAGCCAAGGATTCTCACGAAACTGGGTCTCGGGGGAATGACTCATGTAGCGTGGAGGGGAGACAATGTCACAACGACACATTGAGTTCTCAAGCAATAACACAACCTCAGACTCACACCTTTCGGAGGCAGTGACCGCTCTGCAGTGGAAGCTGCAGGGACTGAGTGCACCTCTTCTGACACAATGAGATCAGTGTGCATCACCATGGTCCATCAGCGGAGCAGCTCTGGGATATGCACATACAGATTCCCCGAGACTCCCCTTAACTTAGTTTGTTTGAGCTGATTTACTTTCCGCAGTGATAAGACACTGAGGTGAAGCAATACAAACATGAAACACAACAACAAAGAGAATTTATATTGCAGACCACCTCTGGCAGAGGGCTGCACACAACGCTATATTTCCCTTCATAAAACTCACGGTGACGTGATTAACAGCTGAATGAGCTCGTCTCTCCTGGCAATCTTAAACTAATAATACATTTTATGGCATATTCAATAAAACTCATCTTTGATTTGTTTACTCAAGATTTAATGGGTTTGTGAACAGCCGGGTTGGTAGATGACTTCTGTTGTGCATATATATTTTGTGTATCTAACTTTATTTTTTTTGTTCTGTTCATTAAGTAAGTTTTAATGTGAGATGATCTGACTTCTCCTCTGAGGTTGTCCAAAGTGAGACACAAGAAGCAAGACGAGAGGAGCACTCTTGTGTATATGTGTGTGAGTGTGTGTGGCCGAAGTACATTTCTTTGGGACAATGCCTGTGGTGCTGATGAGGTCTGGTGATGGAGTTTCTTCTCATCAGATATTGAGTCGAAGGTTGTGCTGTCATCTAATTACATAGAATAAGGTGAGGATAAATAGATTGGACGGCAGGCTCTACTTGCTGGAAGATTCACTTTGACTTATATGAGTATTATTTGTAACAGATTATTTGTATTCCAGAGGAGTTGAGGATGCAGAAGTGAAATTGGAAACAGACATGCTTGGTTTCTGTTATAATAGTGAAAAGGTAGCAAATGTTGGGAAAAAGGATATCAACAATGTGAAAAGCATGAAATTAATAAATGGTGAATAAGTTAACAGATAACTCTGACATTGACGCTCTACTTAAGATGTGCTACACCCCTCCATCTTAAGGCAATGGTGATGATCCATAGCATAAAGTGCTACAGTTTGAAACATGAGGCATAGAAAATGCTACATGTATGGTACCAATTGGAGCAAGGAAGTGATTGCAGCACAGCAGAGTTTAGGTTGGGCCTCGGACACTGCATATGCATCTCATAACTAAGCTGACGGAGAACAGCTTGCTGGTAATATTTAAGGCCTATGCCGATTTTGTCCAAATCAATTCAGTATGCCACCTTTCACAATGTTGAATAAATTGGATAATAATACTAACAATATCAAATCTAACCTATGATATAAAACTTGCTTTACCATTCATTCCTTCAGTATCAACCGCTTATCCTGTTCAGGGTCACGGGGGGCCTTAGCCTATCCCAGCTGATATCGGACGAGAGGCGGGGTACAGCCTGGGCAAGTCGCCAGTTCATCTCAGGGCTGACACATAGAGACATACAACCTCTCACACTCACACCTACGGGCAATTCTAGTGTCACAAATTCAGCTATATCATATGTTTTTGGACTGTGGGAGGAAGCCGGAGTTCCCGGAGAAAACCTAAGCAGACACAGGGAGAACAAGTAAACTCTGCACATAAAGGTCGGCAGAGGTGGATTCGTACCCGGAACATTCTTGCTGTGAGGCGGCAGCGCTAACAACTGTGCCACCGTGGCACCCTTCCTGCCTTACCAAATGATTCCAATTAAAATGCAATGGATTCTTTCCTGGCTGCTACTCCAGCAACCAGTGACCAACTTGCTTGTAAATCTGTCAATGAGTGTTTTTCTAGTCCTGCTACCTAGCAGAAAAAAACAAACCGAAGGACAACCTCTTAAACGGCATTCACAGCGAACACGGCACAAGTTTTTTGCAGGGTACAAAGAAAATGCAAAGCCATGAGTAAACGGGAGCAGTAGGAAATTTACGCCGAGCGTTGCAAATCATGCGCATGAAAGGTTGAAAAATTTCAACTCAAGCATGAAATTTGTGTAATGCTGTTACACCTATAACCACTGAGAATATCAAATATCACTCTGTCGGGCTTCAGTAGGACACTCATTTGACAGTGGAGGAACGCTAGCCGTGTTGTGTGTCCACATCTGGATAATGTTGTGAACTCTGACAGTGCAGCGTTGAGTTTTCAGAACATCTCTGTGACGTCACAACAAATCAGTAAATGTGTTTAATTTTCCAGTAGCAACATTTAAATCATTCTCGGCATAGAAAGGTGTATCTAATATGATAAATAAGAGTGTTGTGAATAGATAAAGCAGAGCTTTTGTGTTGTTTTTAGTGTAAAAAACAACACAAAAGCTCATGTTTGCAGTCCAAAAGTGCAGTTGAGAAGCAGCTAGCAGCAGTAAGCAGCAACTCACATGAGAAAAAAATCAGCCAAGAATGTCTACAAGTTGGGGACCCAAATCAAAGAGGGACATCCTTCTTGGAGAGATTAGGGACCCTGCTATCCAGACCAAATCTGAGGTTAGAAGTCTGCTTCTGTCAGTATAGCCTCGGATGTACATTTTGTATCCTACACATCAAACCTCAAAGATTGATACCATCACTGGCATCCATCTTTGAGGTTGCAAACCAACTGAAAACAAGTCGCATCACCTGTCTCTACTGGCTGCTACAAATGTGATTTATTTTTTGAAAAGTAATTTCTCGAGACACTGTTTGGTTTGTCTTCTGTCAACTGCAATAGAAACATTGAGGTGTGAAAAGGCTGACTGAAAACTAAGAAACCTCCTTCCGTAGATATAAAAGGCTCACAGTAATGTAGCAAAGGGTTATTAGTTTCAGGTAATTATGCATTAATGTTAACATAATTAGGATTTTGATATTCAATTTTACGAAAGAACGCCATATCTTTGACACACTGGACCTTTAAAGATAAAGTTGCATCAAAATGTTTACAAACAACTAACATTATCCAAAAAGGTTTCAAACAACTTCAAATTGGAGGAATCCATATTGTCATTGTACAGTAAAGGTGTATTTGGTGCTTGCTACCTGTCCCTATAACATCCAGAAACATCTGTTAATACATCCTAGACTGAGACCGGATGTTGACATGGGTGAAATTTTAATTGCCTGGTCGCATTGTTTCGGCATATTTTCATTTGAATTGGCGGTGGGTTTATAATGAAGAGAAATCCACAACCATTATCCCACATTACATCACGACATCATCCAACTGTGTCTTCTGTTTTCACTGTTTGGATAGAGTGCCTTAGCAGACCCCTTTAATCTTTTCTGAGGACTGACTCAACGTTAAGTTCCAGAAATGAACTGAGTTTCACTAATGTATGGATGTTGACCCCATCTGTACAATGTTCTATGCTCCTGTTAAAATTTGAAACCTCATGTCCTGTGATGAGAAACAGGCCTTCCTCAATGATTATGAGGCTGTTCATCATCATGACTAAAATTCCAGGCTTGAATGAAAATTTCTGAGGGCTGAATGCGAGGTGACGTCCTGCTGTTTGGTTTCTAGACAAGTATGCGTGTTTATATCTGAGATTCAAACCCTGTACACTGATTATTATTAAACACGGCTGCACCATGTTTCATTTCAGAACTCATACTGTACATTAGTGACTCAATTAAAGGTTTGTTGGCTCGCTTGTACTTCAGGCTGGCCTGGGGCACTGCTGCCAGCAGCTGCTCTGCTGACCCTGACCTCAATAAGCAGCAGGAATATGGATAGTTGGTTGTATAATTCTATATTTCATTTATACAGTCCTACAGATAAAGGAAACGCTGTTCAGTCAGGAGTGTAAATTTAAAAGTAGAGGGCAAGGTCCTAGCAAAAAAGGTTACCTGGACATGAAATGAAAAAGGCTGAAATCAGTCAGTGGTCATTTACAGGTACAGTACACATGCAACGAGTCTCTTGCAGGAAAATAAATTGATTTTGAGCCCAACAAATTCAAGTCACACAAACCACTGGCCTTCTAAATGGATGTAATACTGCAATACTCCCAGAGATATGTTTGATTCGTTGACCAAAATGTTATGGGATTGATTAAATGCTGCATGCTGTGAAATGGTCCCCATGCGTCTTTCCTCAGAGAGGGCTGCTGCAGTGACTGCCTGGGGTAAAGGTAAGTGCCAAAGTCACCAGGGACAGTTTTACAATGAAGTATCCCACTCTAAGATCAGCAGAAACTGCAGAGATGCAGAGAGGGGATGATTTAGCAGAGCTGGGACAGCATTTCCCACTGGGGTGTTTACATGCAGTGATGCTGAAGTCCAAATTTTACTTGGGGCCATATGAAGATATTTAGCACTTCCTCTGACAACATAAGGGCTTTAGACACGACTGTAAACAGTTGCAGATGTCAATTATGATAAATAAGATGCATCAAGACTCACTCTGACAGCGTGTGCCCTCTGATTGCTCCTGATTCTCCTCCTCACTCCTGTCCTCTTCCCACCTCTCTCCATACTCTCCTGTCTCCCTTATCCTACCGGACAACATGTCTAAAAATGAAAGAAGTGCATTGCTAGAAATTTAATGAATATGTGTTTAAGATGTAAACATTATTGAGAGTTTAATTATATGCACACCACCCACACTAGGTAAGTAATTGATGATAAATAGCATTTAAAACATCTAGTTAACATAATCTTACACATGATTAATACTTACCCTTCCCCAATGTGTGCTTTCACCATCCCTATCATGTTCAGTCACATGGCTCCTCCCTCTGGGTGCATGAAGAGCAGTAGGAGGTTGACTGGTCTCAGACTGATCTAAAAATAATCTAAAATGTTTATAATTCAGAAAAACTATAGATTTAAATATCCAAAGGTCACAACATTGATTGGTTGAATCACTTGAAATATGATCACACTGCCGAGTATGAAGAGTTTATGATTCAAAGAGAGAGACCGACAAGCACCAAGGTACTTTCGCAGTGCAGCTCTCGCTAACTGATATGCTGTGCTATCAAAACACAACATTCTTCCCAAGCTGTGATGCCAAACATGTATAATTTTTCGTGAGGAAGACTGTGCTGATCTAAAATCTGTTCAGTTATTTGCAGCCAGTCCTAATCTCTGATCCTGGAGGAAGATGGAAAACAGATTGAGCCGTCAATGCATTCTACTGACAATGTATGGAACCAACATAACTGATGCCTTCAGACAGAATATTTCCCTCGTCAGGAAGATCAAACAGAATATCTACTTACTTTTTTTACACTTTCAACACAGAAATTCACAGAAAAGAGAAATCACAAAGAAATGGACTCTTTTAACTCCAAAGTTTTCCAGTTTTAATAGTTCAACATAGTTATCACATAGATTTGTCAGAGAACTTTGCAGAAAGTGGAAAAAAAAAAAGAAAAAAAAAAGGCCATTACTCATAATAGAAGTAAAAGTTTGTAGTAATTGTGAATTCACTTCAAAGTCATATCAGACACCTCTCTCACTATGCATACAAAAAATTTCCCATAAAGACAACGAAAGGATCCCCTAAGATAAGGAGGACTGGCCTGAAGGTGAACTATTCTCCATCATCTCTGCTACTTTGCTGGGTGTAGCAAACTGCAGACTTCTAAGAGGATGCAATATTTGAGAGTGTCCGATTAATAGTCATCGTTCGCTCATACTCTCAGTGCTTGAAGTAAGTTTATAGCATTTGTGACTTTTCTACAGCAGCGCTGCCAATCATTTAGCAATAGTACTGTGATGGAATGCATATACTGGTGAGATTTGAAAATAGAGCATCACTTGGCCTTTTCATTTTTCATCCAATAATTTTTGAAGGATTCGTCACTTAAGGCAAAAGAAATAAGTACTTCTGAATTATGAGAAAGATCTGTAAAGGTTTTAACTATTGTAACTATCACTTTGCTCTAAAGGGTTCAGAGTTGTGCCTTTGGCCTCACTGAAACAAAATCAGGCGTTCTTCCAAAAGTACCAGTTGTCCTATTTATTCTGAGCGTGGGTAGTGCGTTTAAGCACCAGCAGTGAATACAGCAGAGGTTGCCAAATAACAAACACAGTGACCATACTTGCTGCCATGGCCAGTCCCATAAGATCATCATTGTTGAAGTTGTTTACCTTAAATGCACACTACTACAACATTAATATTCCAAACAAGCTTAAAATGGAAGTTGTATAATAAGCAGTGGTTGAGGTGACAGCGAGGGATTATCAAAATTTCTCAGGGCTCCACCTTTAAGCCTCAAACCACATCAGACTGTCAGGAGACGGCACCAGCAACTGAGCACATATACTCTGCAAAACTTGTTATGGATGGTGAAAGACTCTTTGAAAGAGTTTGATGCTCCAGAAACTTGCCACTATCCAATCAGAGATCAAAGACCCAACAATGATACTATCCCAGTTGTGTTCTTTCTTATCTCTGGACAATCTTGCAATAACTGTTGCAATGCAGCAATGCAACCTTTGGTCGGACACAACCCTGCGACCGCCATCAATATCAACAAAGTCACCTCATGGAGCCACTCCAAACATTGTTTTTGCATATTTGTGTGTAAAATGTATTTGTGTTTTAGATTGCAACCTATGTTGCAGCTCAGCTCACTCCACCCTATCAACATGTGGCAGCAAAACCTACAGTCACCTTCAATTGTCAAAATGATATCTCCTAAAATATCCTTATTTTGTGAAACTACAGGTGAAAGCTTACTGGCAAGAAAACAATAACTAGTATTTGTTCGCAGGGGGGGAGTGTGTCCACGGTGCCATGAGGAGGAGAAGGACAACCCAAATTTTGAAAAATTAAAGATTATACCTGTTAAAACAAGGAATTGTGGAACTCAACAACACAAAGACTCGATTCATAAGAACATAGGTGCGTGCACCAGACATGAATGATCGCACTCCCTGAGACGAGAGAGGGTCCTCTCCGCGGTGTCAGTTGACGCATCTTAATTTTTCCCTAACTTGATGATGAAGTATAACGCTCCATTAACTCCTCCATTTGTCAAAATCTGGTTCTTCAAATTTCACAAACTTCTCTCAAAGCAAAATACTCAGCAAACAACAGCAACAAATTATTCATCATCTTCCTCGATGTCGATCTTTAGAGGCAAAACTTTTCATTATCGTATTTCTGCCTCCTCGATATTAAAACATGATGACCCCTTTCTACTATTCAGTTGGTGTGTTCTATGTGACTGTAAAAAAAAATGGCAGCGCAACAAGGTGGCTAAAATAAAAAATAAATAAATTTAAAAAAAGTTTTTATTTTCAACTGATCATACAACCAAACAATGCTATGTAATTTAACTACATATTACAAATTACATTTATTAAAAGAGAAGTTTTACACTTTGAGCCTTTAATTTAGTCCAGTCCTAATTAACTACTTTTGTTTGCAGAAATTTTGCCAGCTCCGTCGGACCCATGCCAAATATCAATTTCAAACCGTCACAAGGGGAATGACTCGAGGTAATTACATCAGCTCGTGAACTTTATGAATATGTGGTTCACGTAAGCCAGAATCTTATTAGCAAACATTTGGATGCTGAACTGTAAGCCCCATCAAAGTAATCCAATCTCCCAGTAAGTGACTTGTAATCCATCCTTAAGGAAGCACACGATAGGTAATGGCTTTATGAGATCAACCATGAGGTCAGGGTACTTCTGGGTCGTTACAGGAGTCTTTAGCACCACAAATCAGAGATCACCGCAGGCCAACGGGGGGGAAAGAACTCCAGACATTTCTCAACATTTGACTAAGAGCCAGATGGCAGGATAATTATTTACTCAGAGCTCAATCGGAACCTAGCAGCATACAATATGTATGCACAGCGAGCGATTATGAGAACACTAATTCTCTCTCCCTCTGACTGAGATTTGTGCAATATGCATTCTACAGCAGCTGATCCATCCATCCATCTCTCACACATTATCTCTCTCTTTGGTAAGGATCCAAACCAATGTATGTGGGTGTAGATTTAGTTTTAGACTCCCGTACGTTTGGATCTCTAAATACACAGTGGATAAATCTCAGAATTTATGGCAATCCATCCATTAGTTTCTGAGTCATTCCACTGTGAACCATAAACATTTACTAGCTAAAGTCATCAGGGTTCATCCTCTCTTGAGTCTTGATGTCTTTAACGAAAACCATGGTGGACAAGTTCTGTTTTTTCCATTACTTAGACGAGATGATGACTTGACACTAGCTCTGACAAATAAAACATGCAAAATCATTGACGAAAAACTTTCAGAAAAGCCTATCTTTGTTTCCATATACAAAAAATTGGAAACAAATAGACTCATGTTTGTCTCTGAATAACAACCTGAATATTTTGTTCCGTGGTTTCTTTTAATGTGCTGTGTCAGTTGAGGTGGGATCCCAGCCCCATGGGGTCAGAGGTAACAGTGGCCCATCTTCCTCGCTGGAGTGTGAGCAGATGTGATAGACACCGAAATATAGCAAACTCTAACTGGGCAGTTGAAAGCAGTGGACACTAGTGGAGGCTTTCATTGGTCTTCACAGTGCATAGGTGCACAGTGCTGCAAGGATCCTGATGAGAGTTCGTAAACACGAACACATCACCCCTGTTCTTCATTCCCTTCATTGGCTTCCCATCTCCACCAGGATTGATTATAAGATCTCTCTCCTCACTCACCAGTGCATCCATGGTAACGCACCCCCCTACTTAAAAGAACTACTCACCCCACTGACCTCGACACGATCCCTCCGTTCTTCCCACTCATACCGCCTCCTCCTTCCCCGGACTAAGCTTAGCACCCTGGGTGATCGGGCCTTCTGTTCTGCTGCCCCTCGTCTGTGGAATGCCCTCCCTGACCATCTCAGGGCTCCACAGACGACTGACACATTTAAAAAAGGACTTAA
>VRLP01002680.1:0-81429 GCA_009660295.1 Lophius piscatorius | reverse complement strand
GGAACACTAGGAATTACGCTGGATAGGTTGGCACAATGGAACAACACGATCTGGCACAGGTGGGGAGGGGAGCACAGCTTAAATACACTGAGGCAGAGTCTTAACAGGACGCAGGTTTTAACAATCAAGTGTGGACAAGCAATCAGGAAACAATATGACAACAAACCTAATTACAAGGCATGACACAGCAGGCCCGTGTAGCTCATACACATAATTGTGGCATATATCTATTTTTGTTTGATAACATCAGAGTGTCAAGTTTACCCTTTTTCTTATCGACCAGCTCAGGCTGGTCGATAAAAAAAAGGGGGGTCCAGGAGAGCATCCAAAACGAAGAATGGATCGGAGGATTTGGAAACTGGGAGCTTAAGATGAGAACCTGTCATGGAGCAGCCGACTAAGGGATGCTTACCCACCGCCAGCCCGTCAAACCCACTGTGGCAAGCGGACATCGCTGCCATGTACACCTTAATAGTAGAGAAATACTTTCATTTATCCACTAATCCTTGCAAAAAATGCCAATATTACGGCCACCGAACATTGATATGCGGATTCCTTTGCATCTGAGGATCATTTCTCAAATATTAACCATTTCCTCTCATAAGTGGAACTGGTTGATGGGGCCCCTGCATTCTGTATGGTAGCAATTAGCCAGTTGCCAATGTATATGGCCGCACGGATGCCCCGCCTCCGCAGCGGTCACCTCGCTGCGTCGTTGCATTTGAAAAAAACTTGTGAGCTTGGTGGGAGAGCGAAGGGGAGAATGAAATACTCGTAACTCTTTCCCCTGGAATGCGAATCTGAGATAATGTCTGTGTGGTTGATATATTTGGATGTGAAAATAAGCGTCCATCAGGTCGTTTGACATGAACCAATTGTTCAGTCGCAGAAAACACAGCAGAGATGCGTGCGTTAACATCCGCAATCAGTATTTCCTGAGGTGCTTGTTTGGATTTCTGAGATCTAAAAAGGCATGTGGCGCACTGTGCCAAAAGATTAGTCTGAAAATGGTCACAAAAATAAGGCTCTGCAACTCCACAGCTCCACAGTGAGACACACTATCTACAAATGAACAAGACATAGTGAACTATTCCCAGAAGTGAAGGACCTTCCGAAATCATTTCAAGAGCATGGCAATATTTCTCTCAGGAAATCACAAAAGATCTCAAGAAAACATCTAACTAATCTACGTTTTGGATTGGCCTAATTTTGTCCATTATTGGTGGCTTATTTATTATCCTCACTATAACCAACAAGAATGTGGATCCAAAGGAAGCAGTCCAGAGACATCCTGTTATGTAAAAGTTTTTAACTGAATCAGGTCGGTACAAAATCGGTAAGACAAGAATCAAGGACTGGGACAGGCAAGGTCAAAATTCAATATGATCTACTAAAATTGACTAGACAAAGGCAGGTAAGGAAGGGGAACATCACTGACTGGCACAGAAGGGAGGGGGAATACAGATCATATAAAAAATCAAGCAGGTTAAAAAGAGGCAGATGGAGACCCTCAGGACAATATCTAGGGCGGGAAACAGGAGGGAAGGGAAACCTTGTGAAAATGAAATACATTAGCTCTTACGGTTCTGGGCACAAGAACATTATTCATTCTTGTGATGAATCAAATTATGATTTAAAACTTGTGTTTTAGGTTTGCACAGATTGACGTTGTTAGTTTGAAGAGCAGTAACTGTTTAAGACGAGATTTACACAAAATAGTAGCAACCAGTAAGGGGTCTGATACTTTTTCACAGCACTCAGTAGGAGTATTTGTGGTAAACTAGTGTCTGATCATCTGAAGGTTCATTCTACATCTGGGGGGGAAGGAGAGGAAAGAACCATTGATTTCATATATTTATAATCTTGTTATAGTCTCCACTATAATAATCCATCATTTTAAATGACACTTCAGCAATACATTCCCGACCCTCCTGGAAGACCACAATCATTGGATGAATAGCAATGTTTTGCTTGGGGAGGTTATTATGAGTCTTCCTCCTTAAGGCTTATTTGAACAAAGAAAAATCATGAAATAAAGAGTAAAGCAAAGATAATTAGCTGATGAAGGTGAACATAAAAGTCAAAGTGAAGTGAGCTTTAGTTGATTTTTAGTTTGCCTCAAACTATGAAAATTGTACCTAATTTCACGTACCAGTAGTAGAAAATGGCAAAGGGATACAAAGGCATGTGTCTCCACTGCAACAGCGCTGTTGAAGACAAACACCTCTACTTCATGTCTTTGAACTAGATGACGGATTGGAGAAACATCTCTGACTTTCAAGAATTTTTTCCATTACTAAAAATAACATTTATATGTCTTTGAACCCCAACTGTTTACTCTAATTACTGGGGGTAATTACAATGGGCAATGGTATGTCTGTGCAATAATATTTATAATCTAAAACCATTAAGCAAATTTACAGGACAAATGCTGTGATGGATCTTTACAAGGTACATCACACAGCACGTCATAAAACATTTAATAGCAAAGCATAGACCTGCGCTCTGTTCTGGCAGCACTAATTAATAGCAATGACAGAGTTTTGACTGCTGCAAATATGATGCACAGTTATTGACTTAATCAACCTTATTAATGTTGTCTGTCTCTGAAACAGGGGCACTGAAATCTCATTTCATCCATATTTCCGGTCAGAGTGTCAGTCACGTAGGAATTTCCTTTCTGATGAATCTGTCGCCTATGCAGAGTCATTTCCTGGGGTTAGCCACCGCCAACATTCTCTGTAAGAAAAAAAAAAAAAGTTTGGACTGTGGACTGTGTGATTTTAATGATCTAAGTAATGAATAGTTACTCACACTAATAAACTCCTGTTGGGTAAATGTGAATGAAATGCAAATATAACAATACATTTTCCAATGTAAGTTTAGGACAGCACATAGACAAACAGGAAAGTTTTCATGGTTATGTTTGTGGAACATCCTGAGAAACCAGCATGTCCTAAAGTTTCAAATGCACCACATATGTACTGGAAAGATATTAGATAAATATGATTAAAGTGTGTGGCGCAGCGGTGACTGGAGCTAAAAATGTCTTTGGTGGATAAAAAGCCATTTCTCCAGTACTCTGAGATGTGCAAAAAATCTCAATACCTATGCTATGATTCTTAAAGGGTCACATCCCATTTTAGATCTAATAAATTTCATTACACTTTCATACCGTGTTGCAGTGAGCACTGGATTTTAAATTACTCAAGGGATATCGATTAATTTCAGATAGGGCATAGAGCTTTGATGGAGTTTTCTTATTGTTGATTCATATTAATGCACTGCCGCGAATAAGCATGCTGTAAAGTCAACACACCGGTGCAAAGGACCGAGGATGAACATGTATCAATCCAGAACAAAAAAATGTCTCTTACAGTAGACACAGAGAAACAGAAAAGTATGAATACAATAGAACCAATGCCTTATCCATGTTTGATCTAATGTAGAAACATTTTTCTGTCAAATCAGACCAAATCAAATCAAAAATGTTTTAAGGAATTGTCTGCGCTGCGTCCGCCGCAGATCAACTGAGTTGGCGCAATTAGTCAAAAACGGTTTTGTGGATAATTTTCTAATTTTATACCCACATAGACCTTAGTACCAGGAAGAACTGATTTTGACAAGCTTCATCACCAATGGTATTTGGTCAATATTTCCTAAACATTGATCCGATTTATTCCAAATTTGGTGAAAATTAATTGACTCGAGTACATCTATCTTTTTACGAAAAAAAACTACTTTTTACGACATGAGTTCTTAGCCACCGGTCCGATTTAGTCAAAATTTGGTATATATCATATTTTACTATAATAGTTCATATTATAATCACTTGGTGGAGCTTTTTCTTTTTTACAAAAAATACTGTGGACATAACTTCGCTTGTACAATGCAGGGGATAAGGGACTTTTTGGGGATATACTGTGCTCTAGGCTGTCGGGAACAACGGCACAGGCCTAGTTATGACATAAACTGACAGACCCACTTACTGCTTTTTTACAGAAGAGAATAATTTCATGCATTAAGATCTCCAGAACTCCTCCTAAAATAAACTCTGTAGATTTACAGAAACTTCAATGCAAACATACAGCTCACTGAGCTGTACTTCTGTAAAACAGAAGAAGGGGGCATGATCTCCATGCAGGAGAGAGACACTTTAAGTTTTGTGATGATGTATATGTGCAAGACTTCAGTAGCAACTCAAGTCCACATTGGTTGTCTGGGGGGATCCCTGGACAGAGGGGCCCCATTTCTTATTTTATTAAGCTGGCTGAAAGGCGGGTTTTCCGTGGACATCAGGACCAGGTCCGCCTGCGTCTTCATAAAGTGACAGTTCTGGACAGTACCACGGAGTGTCCTGAGTTTACAAAAGCTCTGGCGGACATTTGCCCACCACTGACTGTGCAAAAAGAGGACACTCAGGTGTGTCAGCGGGGGAGGGGTCACTCAAACCAACCACGGAGGCACGCTCCTCACCATCACCATCATCACCCAAAGCGCCCACAACTGTGGTGCCCAATTGCGTTGCATGGGTCCCCAGTGGAACTGCGCAGGTCACAGTGCTAGCACAAACCACTAGACAGACTGAAAATGTTTTGGACAGATTGAATGTGTAATGGGACATTTGTTGTTGAACTTTTGAAGTTCTTTAATGTCTGTTTTTTTTTATCCCCCATAGGGTGTCTTGGATTAGTAGGGTATGTGATTAGTAATTAAAATTTTTGGTTGAGGATACCACTCTTGGAATTGTATTTTTTGTAACTTCTATGTATTTACTTGGGGAAAGTTGAAACCTAAAGGGGAGGAGTGTTGTAAGGATTATGTCATGAGTCAATACCGGAGTTATAAATGTTTCCGGCTCCAGGGAATGCAGGCGAACACCCTTGACCAGCTCATGCTAGGTTGTAGGAGTGCCGGTGTAGATGCATGTATGGGGCTCTGTTTACTTATATAAAGGTATGGTGAGCAATCGAAACAGTCTTGTGGTCCTTATATGAAGGGGATGTTACCAAAAATAAAGTGATGTTGAATCTTCTGGTTTTACAATAACATCTGAACAACATAACAAATGCGTGGAGCCAATTAAATCTTCTTATTTCTCATACAAATTTAAATGAAAATTCATCACACTGTCTGGCTCTGATCTATAGGGGTTCATGCACAGCTTAGTGTCACAAAGCAGGTCTCATAAAATGGTCAAATTATTATGACTTTATGATGGCAGAGAAACATGTTTTTCTTCACAGAACGCACATCCAGCCAGTCCTGAAAAATTGGCCTCTAAAATTGCTTCTGAAAAGAGACCAATAATCAAATTAACTAAGTATTGATTACCTTTGGGAGTCATTACCTTGGATAGACGTTTAAAAAGTCTCTCAAGGCTTTTTATTTCTTTTCTCGCCGCAACATCAACAGACACCTTCAAAGATTCTCTGGTGTCCACTGTGTGACTGTATGACATGAACTCGCTGAGGGTAAGGGAAGTTTGTCTTTTTACGGACTCTGATTTCCTTCTCACTTTGTCTTCGTGGTCACTTCCCACAACCCCTTTGTGTATCATAATCTAACATCCACCTCCAAGTACCTGAGCAGATCTCCCATAACATACAGCAGTGTTTATTTTTCTCAGCACAAAATAAACTAAAATGATGACTGACTGATGATGAATGTTTGGCTGAATCAGTTTGAACTTTTATTGTTTTTAACCCCAGCTCAATCTCTCTCTATCTTTTTTATAAATCTTATCATGTTCATCTGTAAATTTATATCATTCACAGCAATGATTTCTTGTGGGTTTTTTTCACTCTTTTTTAGCTTTCTTTTGGCTGCTGCTGTCTCTCTATCCTCAACAGGGAAGGCCGCTAAAACATCAGACACTAATACCAACAGAACAATGATACCAATATAATTCGCAATATTACCTCTTATTCAACGTGATAATATATATATATTTTTTTTATTAGGAATAAGTTAATTAGTTCAATATAGATAACTCCGTAGAAGTAATTTCTCTACGTTGCACAGGTTGGAAGAAAATAAACAACCCGTCCACTCACATTTGTAAGTGGTGAAGGTTAAGGTGGAGGTCAATGTGAGCATGCTCTGACGTTATCAAACAGAGGTGGATGAAAGACAGAAAAGAGGGTTAAATTTATCACAGCTTTATTAGAAATAAAAGAATAACAAGAAATTGAAATTTTATGGAGGATTTATTATGCACTGTATTTGATTGAAAATACAGTAGCAGTTGAGATAACTTAAAGAAACTCTAATAATTCATTCGTTCATTTTCTTCCATCAGAATACACTGTGTTGCTTTCTTTTGAAAATTCTCAAAAGTTTCAATTACTCCAAAATAAACAATGAACCTCTGAGCTATTATGAATTTACTTTTAACATAATATTTTTGTATTTAGCTGTAGCGCTTATTCCACAAAATATCCCAAGTAATATATTTATCCGAACCATCGGAATTGGCTCCCTCCAGAACTCTGAGCTCCACACCTTATCTCTTAGGCAGAGCCCAGCCACCCTATGAAGAAAGCACATTTCAGGTGCTTCTATCATTGACCTCATTATTTTGGTCACTACCCAGAGCCAAGGACCCCAAGTTAGAACTTAGATGAACAAGTAAATTAAGAGCTTTGCCATATGACTCAGCTCTCTCTTCACCACGATTGACTGATACAACACCCACATTACAACTCCATTTTCCCATCACTTGAGAACCGTACATAAATGTACATAAACCCTGTCACTTGAGGCAGTAACACCTCCAATTCGGAAGGGACAGTCTCCCGTTTACCAGCAGAGAAACATGGCTTCCGATTTGGAAATGCTGACTCTAATACCTGTCACTTCACATAAACAGAGATACAATTCCAAGCTCTCCAAATCAGACACTCCTCAACTCGACTGTGTATTGAGGTCCTGTCCATGAATCTCAAGAACAGAATCAGAGACAAGGAAGAACCTTGGTGGAGTCCAAATTTCACTGAAAAATTGTTTGACTTTCTGCCAAGGATAGAGACACAACTCTCACTTTGGTTATAGGAGAATGGATGGCCCGTAGCAATGGACCCGGTACCCCATACTCCCGTAGTAGCCCCAACAGGACTCCCTGGGGAACACGGTCAGAGACCATCTCTAAAACCACAAAACACATGTAGAATGGATGTGGAAACTCCCATGACTCGGCAAGTAAGAAGAAGAATCCTTTATTAGTCACATACAGTACAACATAGTGAAATTATTTCTCTGCATTTGACCCATCCCTGAAGGAGCAGTGGGCAGCCCCTCATAGAGCACCCAGGGAGCTAAGGTTTCAGGGTCTTGCTCAAGGACCCTACAACAAGTAGACCCTGGTGGGATTCAAACCAGCTACCTTGCAATCTTCGGATTGGGAGACAGCTGCTCTACCCACTGAGCCACAGCCGCACAAGCCTACAAGAGCAAAGAATTGGTGCAGTGTTCCACAACCAACACAGAATCCGATCTCATCCACCGCCTTATTCACCAGGTAGCCATTAACTACCTTAACGACCACTGCAAGGGAAATAGAAATGTCTTCCCCTTAGTCTTTAGGCTCTTTAGGTCTTTTAGCCTTCACTATTAAGGACACGGTTTCCAGGTTGTGGTGCTCCTCAAAGTCTCTGACGGTATCCACAATGCGGTTCAGCTGTTCTCCCCTCAGGCTGTACACAGTCTGAGCCAAACATTGCTTTCACTAAGTCGTCCGACAGTTTGCCAAAATTCCATGAAGCGGACCGATGATCCTTCTCTTTAGCCTTCCCTATCTATGATTTGTGATATGATTTGTGACAATCAAGAACCACAAAATTAGACCTGTCAAGATGAAATGAGCACTACCTTTATAAGGCCTCAATCTGTTCTTTTTCCCTTTTTAAAATCATGGTAACTGAATTATGTGATCCTAGTAATCTAATTCTACGCAGAAAGTAAGAAAATAACTATATATTACATCATATATTATTATATATAAGTCCGTAAATCATTTAATTGTTTTGTATTTTGATTTTAATTTATTGTTGAATTCTCCGTGTTATAAAGCCTATTTAAAATTCTATTTGGCATAATCATTTTGTCATTTTCCTCAAATGTTCCAAAAACTCTACAATCAATATGAAGCAGATGAAGCTACAGCACAGCTTACAAATTTAAATCCTCGAGCTGCCAGTGTTAAAAAAAATAAATAAAAAGACACCCTTTCCTCTTCTTCAGTGACAATAGTCAAAGCGCCCATGAGCACAGTATCAACTTGCCTAATGCTCCAGTGGAGCTGATAATTGGTCTAAAGTAAGCACAAGAAAACTGTGGTTTTCTTAGAGAACTCCCAGAGGTGACTGATTGCAACTGTGGGAACATAAGCTAGCCGCCTCTTAAAGAAAAGGCACACAAGTTTAATCTTTATGCAGGTGAGCAAACTATGTGCAAACAACTGAATTATTTCCCTGATGGATAAAATGTATAAATGTAATAAAATTACTTGGCTTTAAATGATAACTCTATTAACACAATAATCACAAGGGACCAAATAGAAACCGTTAATGTTTGGGGGACATACCGTTCTTTATTAATTGTCGATAGAAAAGATGTCCTCTGTGTGATTAATATTTTTGTTCTTGAGTCAGCAAAGGTATGATCCCCTCCAGTAATGTTTAACATTATAAAACAGCAACAGCCAATGTGTATTACAGCCAAGAATGAGCTTCCTTGAACACCTTATTATATTCCTAAGTAAAAATGTTTTTCAGCTTTTTTTTCAAATACCCAGATATTACCTCTAATAATAAGTATTATAGGCCACTTGGATACAGTGAATTTAAAGCAAGTCACAAACAGTTATCAAGTGGTGCTAAAACAAGCTTCTGAAAATCTATATGCATATTTTACTGATGGAGATGTATACATGAGTCATTGGGAAAAATATACACCTCATTGGAAATGCAAAAGGTTTGATTTAAAAAGAAAACATTTTATTTATTCATTTCTTATTTTTTTTCTTGCTGTATGATGATGGGCAGGAGAACAATACATTCAGGGCCACAGGGACACTCTACAAATAAAAAGTTTTTTTTCATTTCCTTGGACCTTAAGCCATCAGAGTTATACAAGAAGTATTTCAAACCTGCCAATACGATTATGTTTTCTATCTGAACATTCACACTACATTTAAGAACAATCTCTCTAGACCCTACCACTCAAGGCCATTTCAACATAACACAGCTGCTCCACTTCTTTGTGCAATGACCTTTTCAGACCTTATAAAACCATTTATATTATATTCCCTCCAGCACAGCGGCATTAATTCATTCTGAAACCAAGATCTTGATTTGAACACAGTTGCTTTCGTTGGAACCTCACTCACCTTGTGAGGTTCATAATAAATAATAATAATAATAATAAATAATTTATTACACACACACGCACGCACACACACACACATACACACAAACACGTGCACAAACACACACGGAAAGCATCCCTTTCATGATTCCCACAGTTCACACCCACAACCATCCAACTGTCAAATCACAAGACCCAGTGTTGTTGGTCTGGCTGACACGTCTTGATGACGATTAGGTGGCAATTAAAAGGAGGACGAATGGGCGTCTGTAAATGCCTGATACTTCTAAATAATCTGTGCCGAACATCATGATGATTATGATGAAAGTCTCCTGTAGTGTGTTCCTAGTCTCACATAGTTTCTTCTGCAAGTACCCACATTTAAATGGGGCAGACACATGATAATAGATTCACTAAACAGTGTTTAGAAAACACAGATGCACACATACAATCAAACATACATCTTTGTGATGTTGTGGAAAATTTTTTGGTGAATTGGTTTTGGACCAGTGATAGAGACGAAGCTCATTGTTTATCTACATACTGTGGTGCAAGTTGCTTGTATTGTTGGATTGGCGTAGAAGAATGTAAGGTAATGAGGTGATACATCACAAATGTGGACAGTGTTCAGATGCCCTGCAGTTAGGAAGGGAATATTAAAATGGATGACGTTGAACAGATGGAACCTTCCCTGAGGTAGTGCGTTTGTGGACTGCTGATATTTGGCAGAGTTTTGATATATTTTTTTCCCTACTCCCCCGGTAATATGTACTCTCTCTCCATGACATGCTGCTATGACAAAATGCAAAGGGTAGGCCCTCATTTCATCCCAGTTTTCTATGCAGTAAATCAGGGGCCACATCCGGCCCGCACGACAATTATATCTGGCCCGTGTGACAATATTTAATTTTTATAATAACTGGCTCGCTGGTATACAGTTCAACCACCACAGATACTACAAATCCCAGAATACACTGCGATAGCCGGCACGTCAATTAATAGCGCCAGCGCTTTTCCCTGCTCCTCTGTAGTCAGAAATCGGCTTTCATTCAGTCACTCTGATCAACATTAGGCTATTCCTTAGAGGAAGTTCTTCGGAGAACAGAAGGATATATAGTTGATGAATCTTTTTCAGAAAAGATAAATAATATCCGTATCAGTAAGTTGCTTGCGCATATTAGTAAATAGAGCGCACGTTTTTCATCAACTGGCCAGGTGCGTTCACGTCCTCCAGCCGTCCAACATGGGTCAGTGCTGCTGCGTTAGAAACAAGAAAACAGATGAAGTTGCTCACATTTAATGTGAAATACACCTTTAGACTGGTCATAACTGTTTTCTGCTTTTTACTGTTTTATTGTGACAGAAGGCTATTATAGCTGAATTTGTCCAGAACTTTACCAAGGGACATTTAAAGTTAAATTTTGTTTAAAAACCTATTGATTTTAGCTTTAACTTGTAAGATATACTTTTCTGGCTGTTATTGATGGCGGTGAATGAAAACTTCTCATTGGAAATTATTCCGTGAAACTGATGATATAGACGGAGACAAAAAGTAGTTATAATGAAATGAGCACATCAAATAAGAATAAAATTGTTGTAATTCCTAAGATTAAAAATGGACAGTTCTAGTCCTGATCGGCCATTGATGTGGACTCCATCTTCAATTTTGGCCCCCTCTGCGATTCAGTTTGACACCCTTCAGTAAATAGTGTGAGTTTAATTCAATTAGCAGAGACAAGTGAGGGAAGCAAAGATAAGTGTTTATTGCAGGAGATGATAGGTGATCATAATTCTGTCAGAAAGTCTTTTGGTGCTTCTTAGATTCTTCGGGGAGATTGTGATCTATGGGCGTCTGTTTTGATGGATTCCTATTGGAATCCAGTGACTGATGAGGCTGATGAAATGATGAAGTTGGTTCTGAAAGAACGGCTGCTGGAGGATATGCAGAAGAGCAGCATGAATGAACTTAAAATACACAGAGAATAATGTTTAGAAAGACAGGAACAAGACGGCAGGCTAGTAAAGAAGGGGTGTCATTTGACGAGCTGAGCTCAACTTGTGACTGCAGAGAATGACAGCAGCCGATTAAAACAGGACAAGAGGTGATTTTGTGAGGAATAAACTACACCATGAGTGATTTAAGGAGCTGTCCTGACTGAACCTTCAGTGGAGCTTCATTATCCTCATAAACTTGAGACATTGTGTGTGAATTATTCGCTTTACACCATGCAGTAAAGACCAGCAGGACTACATCCGTTACCCCCCCTTAACAAGATGAATGGATTCACCCATCAACTCAGTCAGTAAACAAAGCAACACAAGCACACAAACACATTTAAAACACACAACTTTGCTACAGTGCTTCATGATGATCTTAAGCCCTCTTTGAATTGTCGGAAGAGATTGTCAGGAGATTGTCGCATGTTAATATGATGTTCACATGAGATAACCGATCCCTAATCAGTCTTTGAAATTACACAGATGGGAGTTTCTGCTCCCTTTACAGAGGTTTTTAATCCTTAAACAGGCTGTCCTGACACACAATGCTCAAAAATAACAAACATAAAAAAACTAAAGACAACAACATTATAATTTATCAAAAAAAGAATGTTGAAATATTTCTACGTACATTTCATCTAAATCTGACACTGCTGTTTTTGTATTTTTATTGCATTATTATTTGTAACATTTTTTTAAACATATTAGCTACAACGATATGTTGTTTGTTGTATAATTAGATGAAAAAGTAAGATATATGCTTTCCAGAGTTGTTACTTGTCACCTTTTGATGGAATGTCCATCGTGTTCAATAACATTTATCTTATTTTAAGGGAGGCCAGATTGAGAAGTTTGGACATGTGGAAAGTTATAATAGTGGATCTATTGGTAGAAAGATGTTGGAGATGGAGCTACCAGGCAGGAGCTTCAACCATTAGATCCTGTGGTGCTGTGGTGATCCTGTGGTGCTTCCCAAACTGATTAGAGGTGGTGGTTGACGTGGAACAGAAAAGGGCTGCAGCTAAACTTAGAGAAAGTGACCCCTAAATGGAAGCGCGGTTCCATTTAGGGGTCCAGCCGATTGTCCAGCCGATTTTAGTTGCAACATCTAAGTCTCTGTCCAGAAGAGTTCAGTCCTCTTTTCCACAAATAATCCTCCAACAATAATCTTACATGCTCAAAAGAAAAGCATAGATCTCACTTCTATAACAACCGAAACTGTAGTACCATAAAAATTGTGTGTTCATGTTAGACATTGCTTATATACTTATCTGATTAGTTAAACAGCCTTCAAATTCATTCTGCTCCCAGAGTGCATTTGCAATTTACCCCTGATTTTAATGACACTAAATCTAGTTATTGGTTAGGTAGGGATTTTTCATTCTGCCAACCGTTTCAAGTCGGACAAATAAAAACCTTCTGTGAGAGCGTAACTCACTTTATGTGTAATAAACAGCTTTACTTGATCAATAATAATAAGCCTCATATACTGTATATAATACCAAACATCTATCCTGTACTAACCTGTAATGGCAGCTGTAGATCAGCGGGTAGAGCAGCATCTTCCAATCAGAAGAACAGAAGGTAGCTGGTTCAAGTCTCAACAGGGTCAACTTGTCATAGGGTCCTTGAGCAAGACCCTGCAACCCCAGCTCCCCAGGTGCTTCAAAGGGGTTTCCCACTGCTACCCCAGGGATGGGTCAAATGCAGAGAAATAATTTCACTATGTTTTACTGTCGATGGCTGTATGTGATCAATAAAGGATATTTCTTTCTATTAGTTTAAGTATGGAATGGATCATTTCATGATTAAAAAAAAAAGATAAAAAACAGGGAGAAAACTTATCCATCTAGTTTGTTCCAGAAGGCTTTTGCAATGACTTTTCTAACTCAATGATATTGCGCTCCACAGCTTCTTCTTTCTGAGTGTCTCTGTCTTGTGTGGTGTGAGTAGCATCTCAAGTGCAATGTCATTTATTCTGACCTGTCCTCAGTAAGAAGGATTTAAATGGGAATGAGAATCTAACGTTGGCTTTAGCAATTTTCAGTGTAAAAACCCGCTGGCTGTTTTGACAACGAAAAATGCTGTTTAATCCAATACAATGAATGAAAATGAAATTGGTCCAAAGCTCAACTTTTCAATGGATTTCAAATTATTTTCCAAAGATGTAAGTGTTAAGATATCAGACATTCAAAGAAGAGAAAAAACAGCCTGCTTTAAATATCATGTCACTTTGATCCACACTAGGCTTGTTCCTTTCAAGTCAAGTCAGTTCATTTCTATAGAACATTTAAAATACAACATCAAGTAGACCACAGAGTTTAGGGCCTGTCACTGCTCTTGATCCAGCGGTCATCTGTATATCCCACCACCCCTCTGCTCCCTGTAACTAACACTATAAGGTGTCAACTCAATTATGAGCCCTGGTTTGTGGTGACTCGTTTTGATAATGGATTTGGGGATAAATTATTCAGCTTTGCTTGGTGGGAAAATGCAGGGCTGACGGAGAAGAAAGCCTCCATACTCTATAACCGCTACCGCATGTAAAGCACTAACAGGATAACGCTGGATCCCTCTCACAACAACGTGTTACACAGGAGACCTTGGATTGAATTTTTTCTCTGCTTTCAAATCCATGAGTGTTAACTAGAGACAGAACAGAGAGCCTTATTGGCAAAAAGCTACAACACAGTCATACAAAGCAGACAGGAATCTCTCCTGCATTCCTAAACGGATTCTGTATAAATGATTTGAAGCCTATAGTGACAGTTTATGTGTTGTTCATTCTTCAATTATTACCTGACTGTGAGATGTCTGTGGGCAGTCCACATTGATTCCCTGTTATTAAAACTTCCAATGCTTCCTACTGTGTCTCTCGGCCCTCGCTTCTAGAGCGTTAAACATGATCCCCCCACGTCTGCTCTTCCAATTTGGACTGTTTGCTATTGATATTGATTTGCTCTTGATAGCTGTGAGACTACACTGTAAGTCATTCTTCACCCACATGTCAATTACTGTAGAAAAGGAGAACACCACTCTGTCTTGATGAAACCCCATAAAGGGTGCTGGGCATTTCAGAAAAAAGCTTGATGTGGAAAATGCTTGTGGCTCTGCTTTTATATAATGCAGCGTGATACGATTGTTAACCAAGGGTGTGTCCATCACCCCCAAAAAATGGAGGTTATATTTCTACCGTACAGGTTTCTTAAAAGCTGACTTGTTAATGGCAGTGCGTGTTGTATCTTTTACTGGTGGATGGTTGCTTTGATCTTTTGAAAATTATACCATGATCATGCAATATCTCTCTCCATTTTCTATTTCATATCCTCGACATGTTGGCCCCAGTATCATTCCTTTATAGGATATCTCACAGCCCCTGTGTCTCCCCCTATAAGGCAGGTGGCTGGACGCAATAAATGTGTGTCAAAGTGCAGGTCAAAATAAGCTGACCTTCCAGGATTAACTGAGAATGCACAACACATTTAGATATTTAACACAAGGTGTTCCCCTCTCACCAGCAAAATAAAGAGAATAACATTTTTTGAAAAGATACAAATTAGAATTTTGATGGTTGAAAAATAAGAAAAAGAGAAATGTCCATTCATATTTCACAAGTATCATCCAGTTGGGTTAAAAGAGTCTTGCATTCAGAGTACGCTGGACAATTGGTTCAACTAGATACTGGAAACTAAAAAAGGCTTAATTACAGGCATGATTTGACCCTATCATGGAAAATCATCTCAATGAAGTTAAAGATAATAACAGATGCTCATGAACTTGTGAAGAACTTGTAAAATTAGTTAATTTAGATTCATTCACATTGAGGATACTAGAAGCAGTAGTGACTGTACTTCTCCATCATCCTGGACTGAACACTTCACTCATCCTGGTGATTACTCACCAGCAACCATTGTTTTGATGAGCCTGGCTTTTAAGGTAAAACCAGGGATCAAGGAGCTCTTCCTTCGGCTTGTCATTCCTGACGTTGGAACGGGCTGGAATCCGCCCACTGTCATCCTGTAGATAAGATGAAGAGTCCGAACATTCCATTTAAAGATTGCATAGGTTATGGTTATTATAATGTGGCCAACATGAAGGGCAAGCTCCAAGGTGTTCGCTCACATACAAATCCCAAAGACTCTAAACTGTTCCATTATAACAGACGCTGCCAAATCTCCAATAAGTTCAGTTGGTTTTCACTCTGACCTCCATTTCACTGCCAGACAAAGTTGGAGTGTTTTGTAGAAACATGTTACTGCAAATTCACGGAGTGACAAAAGATGGTGGAGTCCAGTACCCTCTACAGGCCCCCTAAAAAAAAAATTGAGTGTCCTTAAGTCGATTCATATTCCAAAAATCAATGCAGCTCTTTCTTGCAGTAAAGTCTATGAAAGTAAAAAGTTTGAAAATGATTCATGAAACAATTTTGGAGTTATCGCGTTATCACAGAGGATATTCATATTCTATAAAATAAAGTATATTTATATGAGTTTGTGACTCTTGAGGCTGGAATGGCCATTAGTTTCTGAAGCTATATTAAAAGCACTATTTCAAAATTGTCCATATTTAAATACATTTCCAAATAAAAAAGACTGCGTATGGAATTGAGGGTGCAAAAAAGCCTACTACACTTGGTATTCACAGTATCTCTGTCCTCAGCACGTCTGGTCGGCGACTATCTTATCTCTGTGATATCTTGATCTTGGCTTCCAACCTTCTTCTCCATGGCTGAACTCTGGCTCTTTTTATTTACCACTGAACGTAGTTTTTAAATGATGACTGTCAAATAGTTTCACTTTAATAAAAGAATTTCCCCACAGTGAGCAAAAACAAATTTACAAGATATATCTCTTTGCGTTTGTATTCATAGCCACCAAATTTGGTCTAAATTGGACCAATGGTTAGGAAATTATGTCAGAGAAACTTTTTTTTTTTTAAATCTCCCCTTAGTAAGTTAAATGGGAACTATTAAAGTACAAATTATGTAAACAGAATCGATCCCCTGGAGTCGATTCATTTGCACCAAATTTGGACTTAATTGGACTAACTGTTTGGAAATCTTGGCCCGGAAACTTTCGGAGATAAAGGTCCACTAGTGTCAGAAATAAATAACTGACCTTTCCCAAAATTAATCCAGCTTTTTCTCATACTAAAGTCCATGTGGGTACAGAATTTGAAAATGATTCATGAAATACTTTTTGGGTAGAGTATGGCAGTGGACACAAAATATCGCCGACTTTTGGGGAATATACTCATAGACAGTAGGGTGTACTAATTCTCTAGTTCTCTTCTCCAGGGGTGCTCAGTAGCTGCCAATGCACCCATCCAACAAGTCTGCATCAGACAGCAGTACCCCCAAGGCTATTACCCAAATTCCCTGTACTGTTGCCATGTTACAAATAGCTAACCAACGGGAAGCAAAGCGGTTGTTGCCGGGAGTTCAAACAGGCAAGACAGGTGCGACATTTGACAGTGGAGCGATGGAATTTTAAAATGTAAGTGAAAATTGTTTTGATCAGAAATTACATCGTCGAAACAGTGGCTCGCTGTGTTGTTTTACAAGCTTAACTGACCTAATGTAAACGTAACCGTAATGAGTGTGGGTATGAACAAACGCTAAAAACAAATATCGTATTTTACAGTACAAAGAGATGTTTAATGTCAGCATACATGACAGTTTTCAGAAACGTTTTGCTTTGGGGATCGACCAAATGACGTTTGATTTTATTAAGTTAAGACAGAGAGTGACCGGCTGTTCACGGGGCACATGAACGCCTCTATACCAGGGTTATGAATATAAATAAATTAATGCCATAACATTACAATTTACATTCCATTTTGTTACATCATTGACACTGACAGGCTTATAATTTGAAAGTAAGGAGTGAATTGCAAAGTAATCTAAAAAATGAATGTGTGTCTTTAAGTGAAATAATCAAACTGATTGGGCTGGATTGGTAAGTGATTCCACAGCAGTTTAAGAAGGAGTGGGAAAATTGGAAGAAAAAATGCAAGGGGACAGCAGTTTAACATCTTATGTAATGTACTGTAAATAACTGTTACCATTTCACAAAACCACAAAATAATGCTTTTTGATATAAAAAAAATGTAAGAAAAACCTCAATGATGTGTGCTGCCAGCTGTTCGGCAGTCATTGATGAATGAATGATTAAACATCGAACCGAAAAACTGTTATAACAATAAGCCTTCAGAATAAAAATGAAATACAATAGCAATCTGCACATTTCACTATTCTATAGATGTTGTGTTGAATAGAAAAATATTTCCTAATTTTAAAAGTAAAGACTCTGGAAGGTACAAAGGTTTCAGTACTAATATATATTTGTTGTTATCTGACTGAGTATTTGTAACTTTACCGGTGGTATTTTCAGTAATAATGGTTTTGCCAGACCAACAAACATTATGTATACTAAACTCCAGCACTGCTCATCAGAATTCCAGCGAAGCCTTTTAAGGATCACTGCGATGGGTTGAAATCACTCTAACCTTCAGAGATGACTGACATCAGTACAAAGGACCTGGCACAAAAGACTCCGTTTACTTAATCTACCATCAGATAAGATGGCTCAGAGCCACTTTCCTTCCCTGTGACAAAAACTGGAGGAAGTATATCCTAATCCTTGGATGGCTTTAATAAATAGGCCCTGCCAGTGAGGGGAGAGTTGAAGGAGAAAGACCTTTTCAAAATGAAAGCACATTTAAAGGTACCTGAGGTTTGCCGTGTCACTGGAAACATTAAATGGTTATACACTTTTAGAAATACATTTAACTCATTTCATCCAGTATGTAGGATTTGGGGGATTGGCAGACATAGAAGACAATGTAAAACCCCATTTACGTAGGACTAGTATTACCTGAGGACCTCATGTGATTTAGAAATGACATCCCTGCATCTGTGTTTCATGCAGCGCATCCACACTGGATAAGCGAGGTCTGTATTTCACTTGAATTTCTGAGATTATATCCTCAGTTATGATGTGTAAACTCTGCGCAACACCCGCTGCTGCAACCAGATCAGCTGTCATGGCTTAGAGTTGCATCTCAGGCGGGCACTGGTTCTGTAAGTCGGACGGACAGGCAGACAGGCAGAGATCAACGTTGCCGCGGATATCCCCAAACCATACGCGAGCCCACAGTCTGGAACTCATCACCCCAATGCAGCGCACAGCGTGAAGTGCTCCTTTCCCTTGGATCCAACACGCACCCTGGTTTAAAGTACCACGGAACCTACATCCAATTGCTTGGTATTTGTGTAAATTACCGCTTAATAAGTACATTTCAAATCGATAGGTAACAATACTTTTGATGAAAATGTCCAGCTTGTAATGGGAACCAAAATCTGTTACGTGATTTTTATTTCTTTATTATTTTGACACACTCATCCGAAGCTTTGTGTAATATGGCTAATTACTATCCAGCTTTACCAGAGTTTTACAGAGCCCAAAGGGGATATCTCTAAATTGGTTCTTTCATCCAACCAACAATCCAAAACACAAAGACTCATCCATTATTATCTTATCTGACAAAGAAAGCCATAGCCCCTTGCATTTAAAATGCTGGAATAAGCTGGAATTAATGATTAATCGATTTTCAAAATTGATTAATTGTCTTTCGATCAACTCATCCATTAATGGATTGAAGGGTGCAGCTCTACTAATGTAAAGCATAGTTGAAGATTTAGCCAGTATGCGTATTCATTCATTCATTATCTACTGCTTATCCTGTTCAGGGTCATGGGTGGGCTGGAGCCTATCCCAGCTAAGGGCGAGAGACACACTTATGGACAATTTTTTTGTGTCACCAATTCACCTATATCAAATGCTTTTGGAGGAGGAAGCTGGAGTTGCTGGAGAAAAGCCAAACAGACACAGGGAGAACATGCAAACTCCACACAGAAAGGCCGGCAGATGTGGATTTGAACCCGTTACCTTCTTGCTGTAAGGCAGCAGAGCTAACCACTGTGCCACCCAAGTATGTGTATTGCATGATTATATTTTACAAAACTGGGTTGATAAGCCAGTAGAGCTAAAGTTATATTTTGTAATTTCCTAGATTATATATTTTGTAGCTGTTCTTATTCATGCTGATCATAATTTTCGCTCATTTTAAGAATCTACAGAAATATTCTGGGCAATGAACGTCGTTTATTTTGTGCTTCATCCTATTCTTTAAGTTTATTCATAAATATGTGAACAGATGAAGCGAACCGGTTAAAGGAGGGAGGATTGCGGCGGGACCTCTTGGGTGTCAGGTGCGCCTGTCTGGCAATAGCAAATGGTTTACATGGGTAACGGGTCAGGTAGGTGGCTCCTTAGCAGAACTTTGCTCAGAACGCCGATAGGTGAGGGTCCGTGTCCATTCCCAATCAGCTGCTCCCTTCAGTTTCACAGAGCTTAAAAGTGAGTTTCATCATATACCTGTTTGTCTGCAACATTTCCGCTTTTGTTGACTCTCACCGCTCACCGAGTCAAAGCAAAAAGTCACACTGAATAAATGTTAAAACTGTAGCCACAACTTTTGTGTCCTACCTTGAAATGTTCCAGAAATAGTTGAAGAATGTTTAGCTGAAAAAATAATAGCCAATTCAATTCAATTGTTTTCATAGTGCTTAAAATGTGTATATGTAAAAAGTCACAATGCCTTTCTGACTCAGACCTTGTGTCTTCATATGAAAACACTCACACTACAATCACAAAATAGCAAATTCTACTTTTTATCAAATCTGAATTTCTGTCAGCTTCCAGCTTATTATTTTGACAATAAAAACACCCAGAGAAGTAGATTCTGAATGACATGCCGGTGCCCAAGCTTCGGTATATCTTACATACAGGTGTGTGAAGCTCACAGCCAAAGGCATGCAGCAAAGAGAAATAAGGTTTTGATGCAATAGCTTCAAAATTCAACGAAATACAATAGACATCTGGGTTTTTTAATGGTATTAGTGTGCATCTGCTACAGCAGGGATGTCAAACTCATTCACTGAGGGGGGCTACATGTAAATATCAGTGCAAATTGAAGGCAAAAAAGGTCAATATTTAATAAAAAACATATTTTAATCAGAGACAAATTATGACAAATAATTCATACAGTAATATTAACTTTACTGCACCCAAATAGAATTCAGTATAAACCAAAGGAAACAACAGACAAATTACAGTTACATGGCAGTTGTAGTATTCGTGTCCGTGCTATTGATTGATGGCTCGGTATGTTTAGAAATAAAATATTGTCTCATAGGGTGAATATAATTGTATCTGGGGGCCTTGAGTTTGAAATGTATCTGCTAAAGTATTATTCTGAGCCAAATGAAGACAAGTCGTTGTAGTAATTCATCAAAATTACACCAGTGCACTATTTATAATTACATTTAATTTATCTATCAAAACATTCTGTAGATGCAGATCTCAATTATAAAATGCAGATGTATTAGTCGTCAGGACTTACTTGCACTCGTGATTCCTGGGAGCCGTTATTAGTACAATTTTGTCTGATGAGCTATTAACAAGTGTCAATGGAGATGATTACCGAGACGCAAATTTCCTCACCACCTGCTGCATTTGTTTTTCACGGACAGAAAGAGGAAAAAAAAGTCCCGAACTTCAAAATCAGAACTTAATTTGAAAACTTTACAACACTTGACACAAAGCTGAGAAAAATAAGAAGTTTGCTGTTTCCTCTGATGCAGGAGGTAGATTGTTTCAGATTGATAGTGGATGTTATTTTCCCCGTGGTGATGACTTAGGATTTAATGAGACAATTTTCTACACATCCAGTCTTTTAGCAACAGCTGAGCAATGGAGCATCATGCATGAACCAAGTTGATTAATAGGGAGAGGTTCCATTCAACGCAGAGTGTGATGACTAATGTGGGGAGAGGTTTTTGTTTATTTTCAGATTAAAGCCTCTTTTATTAGAGAAGATTGTGAACAGGACGTCAATTTGCATGAGGGACAGATCGAGCCCAGGGTCACTGCAGACAGGGTCCAAGGTGAAATTTAAAAAAAAAGCAAAGTATTCTTTAAAATGTTCAGACAGAGAAGACATCACAGATAAATTGAGATCTGGGGGAGGACTGGGTTGGTGATAATATTAGAAGAGAGAGCCCTCAGTTCTCCGACACGGTAGATAATGTCATTTCTCCCAACCTCTCATCATAAGTGCATATAGCTCTACCTCTCACCATCACCTCGTCTCCTTGGCTCAGTCTCCATCAATATCCATTTTTTGAATTTTATGCCTTTTATATGATAGAAACCATCACATGTATGCTGGCTGATAATGTCTCTGCAAATCAGTAAACAAACAAGACAATGAGATGTAAGAAATGTGCCGTGGAAAACATCATGACCCATTTCTCGGAATCTGAAATAGAGGTCATTTTAAAGAGCTACAATAAATAATTTCATTATATGATGCATGTTATGAATGTAGACTGCAAAAAAGAAATATCAAGACAGTGAGAAAGAAACCTTGTTTTTACCATTAGTCTAGTATAGCATGTGTTTTTTAAAAAAAATGGAAACTCAGTCTTAGAAAACATATCAGACTTTGTTATTAATAAGTATATATGTGAGTCAGTCTTAAGCAACTGCTCAGATTGCTTAAAAATTGGCATTTTTCTCTACTTTTAAGGTTTAATGCCAGTTTTAAGAATTTTAACGAGAGTCATATATAAAGAAAGCAGCTGATGGTGATGAGCTAAACATGCAGGCGTGACAGTGATTGGATGGATGAGTCTACCTGAACGAGTGCGGCTGATATCAATTAATGCCCCAGACTGTGAAGCAAGTAATTGCGATCAAGCATATGTGAAACGTGAGGATAAAAGGGTGGTATGAGCAGTAACTGTGGCCGTGCTGTACTAGAGGGTAGTATCTCTGATTGAGCTTTCACTAGATCTCCATTAGAGTATTTAGCAGCGAAAGTCTTTTGCAAGGTGTCCAGAAATAGGAAAAATTAATGATTCCTAACTGCTGCTTGAGTAAATATGCAACACGCAAAAGTAGGTTACCAATGTAATTATTTGTAAAAAGGTTTAACATCTTAGAGCCTGGTTGCTGATATGTTTCATGTTGCTGTGTTTGCAATTTTGTTAATGGCATTGATTCCATGTATCTTCCATAAAATTATAACCACTTACAGATGAAGATCTTGTTGGATGTTCCCAACTAGCAGTGAGTAGTACCATCAAAAAGAGATCTAAGGAAGGACACCATGAGAGCCAAACACAGAGTCATTGCTGCCCAGGGCTCAAGCTAGCCTGTGTTGTCTGAACCCACAAGGGAGCTACTGTAACAGTGTATTGCAGATCTGCTTTGGCAGCAAATGGGGAACCTCCACAGTATTAGGCAGCTGGTTTGAATGTAATGGCTAATTGGTGTAATAGCTGAACTTTTTCCACTTTCAAATAAATTATATTTGGCATTGGGTGAAATTGTGCAAATGTTTTGACTTTACAATAGTAACTATGTGTAATTATATCCCAAAATGATTTTTTTAAAAAAAAGGATTTAATTGACTTTGAATTTCAGCTTTATGTACACAACTGCCTTTACTCTTTTTATAGATCTTCCACAGGTAGGGCCCCTGACATACAATTTTCATTTGTTTTTAAGATCAGGAATTGTTCCTAAGATCTGGAAAACCGCACCATTGTTTCTACTTCAGAAGGGAGGGAATTCTAAAGATTTTCCTGATTGTTGCCCAACTTCCAAACTTTAGATTCCACCTTTAGTGTTAGCGAAACTTTCCTGTTTAGCTACCACTCTTGACTCTTTAGTAAATTATAATTCTTATAGACAAATTACATTTAAAATAATGTTCATATTAGGCTATAGCACCATTTCAGTTGCTTCTCTAGTATTCAGGGACATCATATGTGCTCCTTGCAGTGTCAGCACTGACTTTTGCCTTGTTCACTGACCTCTATGTAAAGCCTTTGATACTCTTGACCATTCCATTTTAATAATAAAATTAAGATAAACTAGACTCTGCCGGCCTTTCAAGAGTTTTTTCTACTCAGTTTTTGCAATCTGATTATTTCTTTCAGGACAATCCCACCATCTGGCGCACAGCCTGCTCACTCTCCTCCAAGATTAAGTCCCTGGTGCACTCTCTGGATCCGGACATTCTTTCCTCACACACTCCTTTCATAAGAGTCATCCAGGGGATATTTCAAATCCTTATTTGTTCTTTTTTATTATTAAAACTGGTTAAAATCCTTTTCCTGACCTCAGGTCTGTTTCTGTATTTTTTGGGTTCAGTGAGCCTGGTTCATTACACCTTCTATATCAATAATATTGCCCCATTTGGCAATCGGGTTAAGGTGAATTTTTATGCTGATGACACAATGCTTTATTCGTCCACTTCTACATTGAGGGGATCCTAATTTATCATGCAGACAGCTTTTGAGTCAATCACTTCCAGATCTCAAACATCATCAAACGTCTTAAATGGGTCCGAAATAAAATATATACTATTTGTGGGAACTTGAGAGCTGATTCCAACATTTGCACATTATTACATGATTAAGATGTACCTAATGATGAAAAGATATTTTCTAAACCTCATGTTGATGAGCAAGCTATAAGGTTTAAGATCTTAGGTTGTTGATTTTTATTTGTTTTTTTAAACTGATCTTGTTTTTCGGCCAAAGCTAGAAAGTGGTTAGTACAATCTACTTTACTTGACTATGTTGACGATATTTAAATGCACATTGCCTCTACCACCTTGAGACAGATTGATACTGTTTATTATTCAGCACCATGTTTGATAACTGATGATCATTTCAGAACTCATCATTGTAATCTTTATCATGCAATAGGTTGTTCATGCCTGAGAAGGCAGCATTTGATTATTTATTGTTTCAAAGTTATTCAGCAAATCTATCCAATTACCTGGCAACCCTTATTTCGTCGCAATCTTATCTCCACCAGATTAGATGTCAGAATTGGTTACTCTTTGAGGTGTTACAAGTAAAAACTGAACTGGGAAAAACTCTGTTTCACTATTATGCGCATGGAGCCTAATTTACGTTCCCAGAGTCAACTTCCTTGACTTCTTGGGCTTTAATGGGGTTTTATGTTGAGGACTGCAAATGTTTTATATTAGTTTACTATAATATATTTTAACTGGAATGATATATTGTTTTATGATTTTTAATTATCATAATTACCCAGCACCCCACCGAAAATTAGATGCTGGTCTGAAAGTCCCCTATATAAATAATTGTTAATAATATATTTTTTTAAATTAACAATTATGACTCAAAAATAATATGATCAAAGCTTTAAACTCAAAAATGCACATCTACATTATCTTTATGTAATATGCATGTTAAGAAACAAGCTGCAAGTAGCGCTGAGGAGAGTGGAGTTGATGATGATGATGGTGGACGGCGCAGCCATCGATCTATACAACACTAACTCCAACCCCATTTAGAGAACCAATCACATCCACTTTTGATTTATTTGTGGATAATTGAGCTGTTGCTAGGGTTTTGGTGTTTCTCCTCCAGCTTGCCTTAAACTTGGGTTATTGTATTGTATTTTACTTCAATACCATTTATAACAAAGGACATCCTGATGTATATTTATGTCAATATCCTGCCAGACTGCTGTCAGGGAGACACTCCTGGACCAGGCATGATAGACCACTAGCTTGTCCAGGCTAATTAACCTCAGGGGCCAGGCCTCCTGCTACTATGCAGGGTCAGCCGGTGTGGCATCTGTTTCATCTTGACTTGTCACTGTCACAAGGTCTCCTCTGGCTCCGTCTCAGACACAGACTTAAGTCACTGCAGTTCTGACTCTTCAGATTGTGACACTATCATTTCTAGTTTGTCCCGAGTACTTCAGGATATATATTTTTAATGTGTGTCTGAATGTCTGCAGGAGGAGAAATGACTTGAAATATTCCCTGAAATTATTGTGACTAGATCTATCATGTAAATTGAATTTATTCCACTGCAGCTGTTTGGTTGGCTCCCACCAAGTAAAGCTGTACGATTTTAGACTTGTCATTTGATTCCAACTCATATTGTACGAATAAATCACCTGTGGTTTAAGACCAAAGCCAAAGTCCATCAGTCCCTGCTGCCCATTCTGGCCATTGACAATTGTCAATAAATGTTTTTTTTCAAAGCTTTGAGGCTTGATCCTTGAACACTCTTTACACTGCACAACAAATGATGCCCCAAGAACCCCGAATTTGTTCCAACAGTCAGGTTGTTTAAAATTGGGTCACAAAACAGGCTCAAATCGGACAGTGTATGTCCAGTTTAAGAATACAACCTTCTTTCCTGTTTGACTTCAGCAGCGGCGCCTGTTTTGCAACAGGCTGTTTTTACCCACTGATCACCTATAGCTTATCTTGGTATTGGGGATTTAAGGTGTTTTTGCTTATGTTGAGTTTTACAAGCAGACCTGTCATTGGTAAAACCATGCATTTTTCCTTTTAGTCCTATTCAAGCAATTCTGCACAATTGTGGGGACAAATACACTTCTTTATGTGTGTGTTTATATGGTTTGCTGCATGTGCACTGTAAGCCCTAACTTTTGTTTTGCATGTGTGGGATCCATTGGTGCTGATATATGACTTTTTGTGGGCTTTTCTTCTTTTATTTCACCACACATCAGTGGGCTCCAGTACAAGCCTAATTATATTGGTTTTATAAAATTGGTGGTTTCTTAATTTTAACCTTTCTTATTTAAAGTAGCTTAATTTTTTTAACATGCAAAGGTAATTGACAAAAAGAAAAATTCATAAACTCTACATCTCACAAAAGTTAGGTCATGTAAATATTTTGTTTATAATAAATTTGTGTACTTGCTACAATGACATATCTAAAGCTTCCAAATAAAATACAACAGTGAGAGTTTGGTAAAAGAAACAGGGAATCAGAATGAATTCCATATTTGTGCATTGTATTATTGACAATCAGGCAAAATGGCATTTGACACTTTTTATTTTAGTGTCTGGGACGGCTTGAATTTTCATGGGTCCTGTCAAAATGGGAAAAATTAGTTTTCTCTGTCGTCTGATTAGCGCCACTTTACAGAGAACATTAGGACATGACAACTTCCTATGGTGTTTATCTACCCATGAATGGCCGAGCAGCATGCAAGCACAGTGTCTGCAAAGAAAGTCTGCTGTCAGAGTATAAATAATTAAAGCGGGACTGCGTCTATCCCCATGCAATGCTCCCTCTCATGATGGCTATAAGAAAGTTGATTATTCTTTTTAGCATTGACTTGGTAAGATTATCATCTGCTGCCCGCTGACACAGCGGCCATTACATAAAAGCTTGCTTTCCGGCAAACGGCATCATTGCTCTCCAGCATTGGCAGCTTCATCAGAAAACACAGCCTTGCACTGAGATAGCTGCTGATAATGCTTGCACACAGCAGATCACATTATGGAAAGACTGAAGAGATAAAGAAAGTATTTCTCACTCAAAATGTAGGGCTGACCTTGGCGTCCAATTGCCTTCCTTAAAAATCAATGTTAATCCATGTCAAAGCATAAACTAATTATAAAACACATTATTAGATTTTCCATCAGGTGTTGATAACATACATTATAAGTCGTCAAAGTTCCCATGTTGGCTCAGGTGGTAAAGCAGTTGTCCACTTAGTTGAAGGTCAGTGGTTCGATCCCTGGCTGCTACACTCAAAGTGTTCTGGAGCAAGACATGGAACGCAATGGCTGTTCCATTGGTGTGTGGATGATGGTTACCGCTCCTGATGAGCATGTGGTGCCTTGCATGGCAGCCTCTATCATCTCTGTATTAAATTTAGTGTGAATGCAGGATCTCATTGTAAATCCCTTTGAGTGGTTGCACAGACTAGAGAAGTGCGATGTAAGTACAGTCCATTTACCATTTGTGCAGGGGTTTTGTACTGACAGTTATCATTTTTCAATAGTTAGTCACTGGAAATCATATTCATTGAGATGAAATTTACTTTCCTTTAAGTAATGATCCAATTTGTACTTGTATATATAGTATGGTACAGAGTTCAGGGGCAGTTCAGATGCAGAAATAAGGGCAACACAAAAGGTTACTGATTGTCACTGAAAGTTGCAAAGTGCTTTAGTACTTTACAGGACATGAAATAATATGACATACAGTGATCAAATTAGTAAATCTTTCCGATTCTTAAAACAAACAATATAATAAATAAACAATGTCAAAAAAAACCTAAACTAAATTATCAATCAACAAACGAGGAATGTGTATAAAGGGTTAAGAGGAGATAAAATCAAATATCTCTTATGCAGAGAGTTAGGGCCTGCAGCGAAAATGCCTGGTCAGCCTTGGCCCTTGGCCTGGATTCGAGGACGACTAAAAGAGCCTTGGCTGAAGACCTCAGGTTACCAATGGGCATATAAGGCTTCAGGAGATCAGAGATGTATTTCACAGCGAGACCAAGTGATTGACAGTATTCCCAGGTATGAGAAAGTGTTGGTTTGAGGGCATGTTCAATAGGTATGTTGGTGAAGGGAACAGGTGAGATGACGAGGTTATGGGCAGGTATGGTGTTAAGGACAGAAATGTGGAAGGACACATGTAGTAAATTTGTCCTAAGTAAATCCTATGTCTAGGTAAAATTTAATTCAAATCTATCTGTTGGTTTTTTCGTAATCTTGCTATCATCACATATCGTACAGAGGTGAAAATATTACCTCCTTGGAAGAGGGAAATATACAAACACTTACACATATGATATTGCAGATATACAGTTGATGTTGTTTTTACGTGATACTAAAAGTGAATTCTGCAGTGAATTCAAACTAAGGGAGCCCCTCTGGGAACTACGAACTTTGAGCACTGACTTTCATTTCTTCACACGTAATCTAATGTTTAATAGATACGACCAATAAAATTAATTGAATAAATAAAGGAAAACATCTCTTTATATATTTGGCACATTTAATGAGATTATTACTCTTGCTGAATTGCATTTATTGTTTGTATCCTTGGTGAAACAATGTAACAAAATCAAATTAAAAGAGCAGAAATAACAAGGCACTTTGCAATTTCATCTTGCTCCCCTGTTGCACATTACAAGAGCATAAACTCAAAGACACAGCTCAGAGATGTTTGCTGCTACAGGGCTCAATAGAAGGGAACTCTGTGAAAAAGTTTGACAGTTTGTGGGAGTTCTATAAATTAAAGGGAGCACATGATTCTGAAAGTGAACGAACAAGTCTGAAGAGGTCGGACAAATTGATACTACTCTCTGAACAACATAAGAAAACATAAATAAACAGTGGTGCGTTCAGCCTCATAGATTTTTTACTTATTGCGCCAATTTTGGAGAAACAGATGATAATCTTTCATTGGAAATAGGAATAATGGCAGGGTATGCCATCTCCCCTCTAGCCTTCCCCATGGCAATGGAACTGGTCATCTGAGCATCCAGATGGGTTGTAGGAGAAAGGCAGAAGTCTGGACAAAGGTTACCTGCAATCTGTGCCTACATGGACAGCATGACCAACCCTGACCTCGATCATTACATTCACCAAAAGACGAAACACCTATCCCAATGGTGTCGGAGCTACAAATCAAGAGCCTGGGGCAGTGGTATCATGCATGACTCAAAGTCTCAGAACACAGTGATCAGTTGAGAGAAGAAACCATCAAAGGCCTTGGTAAGATAGGCAAGACTACTCTTCCGGCTAAGCTGAAGCTGTGGTGCCCTCGGACTCATCTCCCGTCTGAAGTGGACAGTCTGAAATCCCCGTTACAAAAAGTTGAGAAAATGGAGAGAACAATTAGTTCATACATTAAGAAATTGCTTGGACTCCTATGCTGCCCATGTATAATCGGCTTGTATGGGAAAGGTTAGGACTGACTATCACTCGAGATAGGCAGTTCAAGAGCAAGAGTATAAACGCACCAAGGTTGGGCTCGAAATTAACTTGACTCTCAGGACGCCATTATTCGGGCAGCAGCGCCCAGACTGGAAACAGAGAGGGAGTGGACACCATTTGGGGCAGCAAAATGTGCTCCCAGACATCGAATCATCATAGGCCAGGTGCAGCATTGGGGAGATAGGGTCCAGACAGGGCGACCTACATGGCACAAAGCAACATTTGTCCAGAGAAAAAAGCTGGTCGTAGCTGAGGTCCATTAGCAAGAGGATGACCGGGTGGTGGGCAAAGGCAGTTTCATAACCCAAGCAGGGCCAGCGGACAATCTGGGAAAACTTGGAACATAGAAGACTCACCTGGACAGATATCTGGGAGATGGAAGGAACAAGAATTATCTTCATCATTAGAGCCATCTACGATATACTTCTAACTCCCAAGAACCTAAACCAGTGGTTGGGAGAAGATCTATCTTACCTTCCCAGCCAACCTCCCAGCTAACTGAGGAACAACTTCACTGGCTGCAAAACAAGTGTGTCCAAAGGCTGCTATACCTGGAGGCATTACCAGTTCCACCAGCAGCTAGCAATTATCCTGGAAGGAAGTAGATCTACTAATGCTCCATGGGCCATCCCTCCTCCAACATCTGGCCCAAAAAGCACCATTGCCTCCTGGAAAGCACAGGTGCTCTTGAGTGGGGGTCGGCTGCAGAGGCTTCATAGCCATATCAACCAACTAGTGGGAGTCCGAGGACAAGCGCTCCAGCAAGCCATCAGGTTGCTCTCAAATGCTGCTGAGCAACGCAGCAACAGGAAGTGTCACCAATGAACCCTCTGGAGGTGTCGTGGGGTCATCGAAAAGCAATGAAGGAAAGTGCCCACCTGTGGAACCAAATGAAGCAATTATCCCTACCTGCACCCAATCTAAACATCGAGGAATATCCTCAGGGATTGATAAATCAAGTCCTATGTGCTCGACTAATATCTTGACTCAGTAATTGATGAAACATGTTATAATACTGTTTCGTGTAGGGCGAGTTCAATAAGCACCTTGACAAAAGACCAAGGTTTATTATTATGTCCATTATAAAATCAATGAACTGGGCCAATATTACTGTAACATAAATTTATGGAATATCCTACATGATTTTGTAATAGCGTCACAGTTTTTACAGTTCTACAGCTGAAAAAAACATTATGCTGTAAAGTGCTAATATCAGCCATCATTCATATTCAATAGGAATTTGAACCTGATTATTTATCATTGCTGAACTGAAAATAAAGACTGCCGCATTCAAAGATCGAAGGTGCCCTCATAGCTCTTAATGAAACTATACCTATGCTGTCGTCCCCTGAAAGCAAGGGTATATCTCCGAAAAGTCCTGCTTTCTGCGTTGTACAAGCAATCCCCCTGATTGAATCTCTCAAATGAAATGCAATGTTTTTCCACGGTATTTCTGTTAAAGGAAAAAAAACAATTTTCGAAAGTGAGAATAATGTGAACTATTAGATTAAAATATGAGTAAACTATGATGCATACATAGATAGATCTCCTTAAGTCAGTTCATATACACCACGATTGAACTAAATCGGGCCAACGGTTAAGAAATTATGGACAAGAACATTTAGACAGACAGATAGAAACTTTATTAATCCCCAAAGGGGGATTTATCACACATATCCATCCATCCATATATATATATATAAATATATATATATATAAATACACATACATATACACTCAATCCGAAATTAACATATAAACATTATACATGTAAATTAAAATACAATAAAGTACATGTAAATATAAAGAAAAAGGAAGGAGTCTGATGTGCAATAGTTGTCAAGGTGCAGATTTGTAATTGTTGTCAAGGTCCAGATGTCTAAAAGTTGTCAAGGTCCAGATGTCTAATAGTTGTCAAGGTGCAGATGTGTAATAGTTGTCCAGGTGCAGATGTGCAGTAGTGCAATTACAGGAACACACATGGTGTGTAGACAGTTCATGATTATCAGATACACACATGGTGTGTAGTGAGGTAGCAGAGTTCTTCTTTTCAGGTTTTTATTTTGGAGATAAACCTCCCCTAGAGCCAGAAATATTCGTCTGACCTTTCCCAAAATCAATCCAGCTCTTCCCCATAGTAAGGTCCATGTGGGTATAGAATTTGAAAATGATCCATGAAATAATTTCTGAGTTATGCAACAATTCAAAGTATCTGTGGTGGCGGCGGAAGCGGTGCTGACATTTTCATAATATCACCAACTTCTTGTATGCATGCATAGATCGTAATACTTCATGTTCTATTTACGCACTTTATTGTCCATATCAGAATGCTTTACAGTACTACTTGTTTCCATGCGTCTTTGCAAAGACAGTAGTATAAAATGAATCGATGCTATCATAACTGCGACCTAAATGCAATCCAATGAACAACCAGAAGCCAAAAATTTAATTGCATCCTTACCTGTGCAATTGAATGTATACAATTGCACAGGTGAGTGCAATTATATCTCGCCTGTGCATTAACAATAGCCTGAAGCTTACTCTCTCTTAACTTTCAAAACCCGTCTAAAAACCCACATATCTAAACTTGCTTATTTTGTGTTATTGCTGCGTTGACCTTGTATGTATTTTTTTTTTTTTTACTTTATAGCATATCCTTTTACTAATTTCCTGATATTTATTGTTTTTATTGTGCATCTATGAGGTGACCTTGAGTATCCTGAAAGTGCCCCTATATAAAAATGCATTATTATTATTTCAGTATTATGTGGCTGAAATACATGATCAACATCATCTTAAACCCCAGACAATATTGACAAAACATGTTTGCAAAAATGTCTTCCATTCTTATGGAAGACGTTATTTCTAACTAACTGTATACTCTGATCAGTATAGAACAAAATGCACGTTTGCTAGAATGCAAATATTGCATCAACATCGACATCTAGTGATTTTTCTGAAACATTGGAAGTATTTGAGTGTTTGAGTGTGTAACTACTTAAAACATTTACATTTAAATTTTACATTTTCTTGGAAAACATATTTTATCTTTAAAGCAACATTCCGGCTGACTCATTTCTCAGAAACGCAATCCTCTCCCTGCCCATGTTATTTGACGGGTTCATATAGGAGAATATCTGGTCCGCCAATCACTAACCTTGACGATTAAGGAGCAGTGGCCAGCCACACCAACTCTCTCTGATGCCAGTACCTTGGTCAGGTGCGGTGAAAGGAATAGATGTTGTTATGATAGAAGGAAGGAAAGGAAGCCACAAGAAACCCACTCAAGCATGGGGAGAGCATGAATGTCCTAAATTTTAAGATTCAGAAGCCTGCTATGCAAGTGTCCCTTTTAGAGTTTGGTTTCCATGTGATGCTCCTACAAAATAAGGCAGATGGGCTAAATGCATTATCATGCAGGGAGTTACATAAAAAAATACCTGCTCATTTAAACAGTTCTGGCTTAATGAACAGCAACATAGAATTATCTTTGCAGCCAAGCCACAGGTGCACACTCCAGGCTATTGTTAACTCAGTCACCCTGACAAACATTGATCAAAGGTGCCCAGAATCAGAGAAGTGTTGCACAGATCCCATGCGGCACCACTTCTCTTATAATGCAAGGGATTATCAATAAAAAGTTAGATCAAGTGAGGAAGAAGAGAGGAATAATCTTAAAAAGAGACCAACATTTAAAATATGATAAACAATAGGCAGAAGATATAGCATTCTACTGACAAATTCAGTCCCAGATGAATCTTTTTTATTCATCAGCTGAAATTATTCAAACTCATTTCGGCTGATGATATTAAGTCCAACTTCTCGTGGCTATTAAGATTATTAACTACCTTAATACCACATATAACTATAGCTATTTACCATCATCCACTTGAGCTTCTGCCTCCGTTTTAGAGGTGCTGATCGAACGTGGTCCTGCAACTCTTAATGTCAACAGGCAGAATGTAAGACATTCCATCGATTAAAGGGCTTATTACTCAACCTTTAAGCAAAATTAAAGGAAATCATTAAGTTTAATGACATACTGGAGGGCTGGTCTACTTCTTCAAAGGTTTCCCCTCATTAAAGTAGTCCCACAAAGTCAAGTGTATGTGATTCTGCAATGGCCACGCTATGAGTCATAGCTGTCTCAATAGACTTCTTTTACACTGGGAATGTGAAAGTCTATGATGATAAACTGCCCCCACACTGGACAGCACTGCTTTGATTGAAGTAAATCCTCTTGTAATCTTTAAAGGAATTATGTTGAAAACTTTAATTAATATCTTAAACTGGGGCCCGGTCGGGCTCAGCCCGAAGCATGGACATGGGTCCGTCCTCCTGTTGGAGTCAGAGTCTGGTTTGCATTGCCGGCAGTAAGTCAGACTCATTTCATTTGGACTCCACCAGGGCTGCCCTTTGTCACCAATTCTGTTCTTAATTTTTATGGACAGAATTTGTAGGCGCAGTCATGTGGCGGAGGGTGTCGAGTTCGGCGGCCTTAGGATCCGGTCTCTTCTTTTTGCAGATGATGTGGTCCTATCAGCACATTCGAACACTGACCTCCATCTCGCACTGGGACAGTTTGCAGCCAAGTGTGAAGCGACCGGAATGAGAATAAGCATCTCTAAGTCTGATGCCATCGTTCTTAGCCGGAAAAAGGTAGAGTATCTCAGGGTCTTGTTTACGAGGAAGCGGAAGATGGACAGACGGATCGGGGCGGCGTCTGCAGTGATGAGGACGCTATATCAATCCGTTGGGGTGAAGAGAGAACTAAGCCGAAAGGCAAAGGTCTCTATTTACTGGTCCATCTATGTTCCGACCCTCACCTATGGTCTTGAACTGTGGGTCATGAGCGAAAGAATGAGATCGCGGATAAAAGCGCCTGAAAGGAGTTTTCTCCGCAGGGTGACTGGGCTTAGCCTTAGAGATAGGGTGAAGTGCTCAGACATCCGGGAGAGGCTCAAAGCTGCGCCGCTGCTCCCCCACATCGAGAAGAGTCAGTTGAGGTGGTTCGGGCTTCTGATTAGGATGCCCCCTGGACGCCTCCCTGGGGAGATCTTTCGGGCATGTCCATCTGGGAGGAGATCCCGGAGACCCAGGACACGCTGCAGAGATTACATCTCTCGGCTGGCTTGGGAACGCCTTGGAATCTTCCCAGAGGAGTTGGTGTATGTAGCAGAGGAGAGGATAGTCTTGGGCGTGATGAAATCTTTATAGAGCAGCAGCTCTAAAAAGCGGTAAAAATAATGGGAGAAAATCAGAAACTGAATAACATTTCAGCAGCACTTGCAGTGCTGGTAAGATTTTCAGCAGGAAGATCAATATAATTACTAAATCCTTTCTTGGCAAACAACCAATTTGTCCACCACCATGTTTGCATTTATATTTGTGATACAAATAATTGCAGAGATGCTCCTATGGAGGTCTCTTGATCCAAAGCCCAGGCGTATTAATTAGGAATGTATAAATAATCCAATGCCAATATCAGGCTGCCCTGAGCACAGCCCTCGATAAGCGTTTGTGAAGGTCAGTCCCCTCAATCAGGTTATCATGTCAGAGCGGAAATCATGACTCATGAGGATTTCAGAGTTAATGAACATCTTAACCTATAGCTTTTATTCAGGAAATTTAGAGAGAATAAACAGAACACTTGGACAATTATGTCAAGCAACTTCAGGAGAAAATAATGGTGGTGTCCAAGCTCTGTGAATGAAAAGTAAGAAGCATGCAAGAAATAAAGGTGTGTGTGTGTTATTATGTACCTTTTCACTTAAGTTTTAATTTTAGATGTTTCAACATATTTCTTATACTTTCTTCTTAATCTAGACCCTCTCTAATCTTTCCGTTGCCTGTGGTACTTTATTTTAGATATGTCATTGCAATGTCTTTGACTTTGAAGACACGTTGCAGCCTCAGAACCCCTACATTTTTACTTAAATTGACCTTTTATGTTTTGACGCACAATAATCCCCACATAAATATGCAGTTGGTGTAGTAAAGGAAGAAAGGAGGATGAGATGGGACCGAAGCTGTTAACTGGAAAGAACAACAACCTGCAACTGAATGACACCCAGCGTGTGCAGCTCCCCATATCTAAACTTAAAGCAGTCGATAGTTTGTTTGCTCACAGTGAAAACCTTTCCATACTGAAATGTGAGGCTTATGAGGAGAATAAAAATCAAGTGCAGACACATGAGGCGGAATGGGTACAGTTCAGTCATCCATCCATTTTCTATTACCGCATACACTGTGCAAGAGTCTAACCCAGCTGACATTGAGCGGGAGATGATGTACATTCTCGACAAGTTCCCAGTTCATCACAGGGTCAATATATTAAGAAAAACAACCACTCACACTCCCATTCACACTGGAAAGAGTCAACAATGTACCTATATTGTATGATCTTGGACTGTGGGAGGAGGCCTGAGTGCCCACTGAGACGCAGAGGTTCAAACTCAGAACCTCTTGCTCTGAGGGAATATTGCTCACCACTAAGCCACCAGAGTGCCCTAGTGAGCACCCATTACAGCCAAATCAACTAGGAAATGGCCAGAACATGTTCAGGTGGTCAATAATACCTTAAGAGTAACAATATTGTTGGTTAAATAAATCGCAAATCCATAGCAAGAAGAACATTTTTAAATAAATAAGCAACAATGCGACATACAAGTAAGACCAGGAACAACAGGACTTTTGTTTTGGCATGAAGATCTTTCACCTGAGCTTCATGCTAAGATTCAACCCACCTGGATTATTTGTTTGAGTAGTACTTGTTTGTCCATTTTTCCTTCGCCTCTTTAAACAATTGTTTTAATTGTTGACAATTGTTGGATGATCGAAGGTAAGTATAATGTTTACTCTGCACATTATCAGCTCAAACAATTGCCATGAGCTCTAAACACAGTTAAGCTGAGGACTATGAGAATGTCATTGTTTTTTTTCTATTTTCTTTAATGGCACTTGGTATGTGTTTGGTCGAGCTCAGTCTGCTGCCACCGCACCTTGCTCTCCATAATGACTGCCGGGTTCCAAACCCATTTAGCCCCATGTGCAAGAAAAAATTACAGAAGGTGAAAGTGAGAAATGATTTTTCCTCTGCCTAATTAAAAACTGGTTGGCATAATACAAACATTTAACTAACACAAGCAGGAACAAACATGTTATCTCTGCCTTATTATTGGCCATGGGTAGAGTACATAACATCCACCTCCCAGTTTCTCATTTTTGACTGTCAATTAATTGTTTAAAATTACAAACCCCTAAAGTGGCACGTCATATCAGCTGTCACTAATTAACTATAACTCCAGGAGGAACAAGACAGGACAAAATAAAACTTGTTTCAGGTTTGTGCAGAACATGTCTGTGCAATTAATGTTAATAAGGTGAAAGAAAAATAAATATGTCCAACAATTATTGTTGAGTGGAGTCGTGACTACACCAAAAGAGGCTATGCACATGTCACAGTAGGTGGAAGTGACTGCAGTCACACCCACTGAGTCATAGAAAGGTCTTAATGGTTGGCAGTATTACCGATCAGCTTGAATGCTATCAAGTTTTAATAACACTATCTAAATTGGGAATGTGCTGTTGCGCGATTGACAGTTGAAAAAAGTAATCATAGCTGGAAACTGATACTGGCCTGTGTAGATATATGTTCTCTTCTGGACTTCATTTATTCAGATTCAGCTGCACTTTGTCTTTACTTCCCCTCGATACACTCAGAGTAAATGTATAGAAAAGAATTTCAAAAATACCATTGATACAAATAGGAATGGGCATACCTGATGTAGTGAGCCTCTTGAGATAAGTGAGACAGCTTGACATTGGTTATTTTTGTTCATTTTTTTGTTTTTCCTTTGTTCGTGTTCTTTGTGATAAAAACTGCAGAAACATTTAATTAGAGAAATAAAGTGCATAAAGGACAAAAACAGTCTTATACTCCTCTACCTATATTGTCTTAAATGACTGGATGACAAGGCACTACACATTACTGGTTTGGTTAATGAATAAATGTCATAGTCCATTAGCCCTCGGAATTTGATTGGCTGCAGGATATGGTTCTGTATAAACTACATATACCTATCATCCATTATATTTAAAAGCATGTAAATGTGAAGTCAAAAAAAAAAATCACAATTTCCTTATTGATAATTACATAACAATGGAATCTGTCTGTGAGTGAGGAAAATTAGGCAGCATTTGAGCATTTTGTCCTCTGTTGGATGCACAAAAAGATGGGAACATAAGGATTGGAGCAACTTTGACAAGAGCAAAATTGTGATGCCTAAATGACTGGTTAAGAGCATCTCCAGAACTGCAGGTCTGCAGAGGTTAGTACCTATTAAAGCAGTCTAATGTCCTTTTCGCAAGGACTAGTATTACCTGAGGACCTCAAGTGATTTAGAAATTACGTCCCCACATCTGTGTTTAATACGGTGCATTCACACAAGATAAGCAACCTCTGTGGTTCAGTTGAATTTACTGACATGATCCCCTAGATATGAGGTCAAGGCTCTGCATTACACCTGCTGCTGCAACCAAGTCAGCTGTCAGCACCTATAGTGAGTTTGGGACGGACACATAGCGGTTGTAGCAGGCAGGGCAGAGTTTCTGGAGGTTGGGCAGAGAGGCAGGAAGGTGGAGATTACTAGTGGCAGGGACATCCCCAAAAACGGACGTGAGCCCACCCATTGGAACTCTTAACCCCCACATTGCAGCAAACAGCAGGAGATTCATCATCGCATCCGCCATAATTCAATAAGGAAAGAGGCAGAGAAAGCGGCAGGGGAAACAATAAAGATGAATTCCACCCCAAAATCACTGACAGACCCATTCGCCGCATAATAAAATGATTATCTGACCTCTCGGTCTGGCAAGATTTGGTAGCTAATTTGCAGTGGAATATTTACTTGACCAGTTACAAGCAAGGCACTTTCTTACTGGATTAATATCACAGACGTATTCCATAATTATTAAAAATGAACACAGGTCCCCAGGTAATACTAGTCCCGTTCGAAAATGGCATAAGAAAGGAAAACTGGTGAATCGGCATCAGGTTCATGGTTGCCTCAGGTTCAATGTTTTCCGATCCAGTAGATTAGCACTTCTATTACAAATTGATAGAAAGTTGTCGTAACACAGTGTGCAGCAGCACAAGGAGACTTAAACAACATTAGGCAGGCTATTCTAGGTTTATGGCTGATTGATGTAATCATTCTATTAAACATATTTTTCATTTTTAAATCAACTTGATTCATCAACTGATTAAAACTTAGCATGTGTTTTCAAGCCCCATCTGAATTTAAATTTAGCAACAGCTGACTGGACAAGAGGCTGCTTGATTAGCCCTCCTGCCTGGAAGCTGTTCTTTTTTATAAAGCAGCCTTTACTAATAAACAGGGCAAGGTTTTTATTTTTTATTTTGAGTGATACATAGATAATTTCTTTAAATGAAAAGCTGTCAACAGTGCAATTTAACTAGTTACCGATTTTAATTAGAATTTCTCTTCGTTTCCATCCTAAGTTTTCAAGTCCTGATGTCAAACTGCTTGGTAAACCCTCTTGCCCTTAAACTGTTGTTTCTAAAGCAACCAGCTGCTAATTAAAAGGAAAGTGTTCTGTTATAGTTGACATTTTATCTTTAAATAATGGGACTATATTTAATGAAAGAGTTAAATTGAACTGGGTACTAAATTTTATTTGATTTTCTTTCCTTTTCCACCCAAAATCTACACCCGCATATAAATCCTGTTCTTTTTCAAAACAAAAAGTTGCACGATTAACCCTATGAAGTGGTGTTTTTTATAAAGTCAATAGCCGCTAATTTAAAGGACAAATTATGTTTTTTTTATGGCTCTCTTGGCATGTCTAAATCCTAAATGGAGATGACAAATGAGGTCTCAGAATGAAGATAAATTAATACTTGTTTCATGTTTGGGTGGATGAGAGTCCTTGCACCTCCTTAGCGATTAGCGTCACTGCCAATTTGATTGAGCATTAGAATCTTGTTATACCATCGGCAGAATAAATTGATCTGTGTCTGAGCAAAGGACAAGTGACCAAAAAACATCCCGGTGTTGTGTCTAAAGATTAATATTTTGTAAACAGGTAGACTAAAAAACTGTCAAAGTAATGTCATTTATAAATTAAATGTATTATTATTATTATTATTTCCATCACCCTCATTTATCAGTTGTTTTTGCTGCTAATTGGAATATGTTAGCATGTTAAATAATGCTCAACTAAGATCATGGCAAACATGATGAAGACCTACAAACTATCATCTCATTGAATGAGACAGGTCGCACTCTCATACCCTTTCTAATGCTAACGTCGTCTCCTGTGATGTTGGATCATCAATCAGCAGTGGTTCATTATGTAGGTGAGCTCTTTTAATCACTGAGCAGCATATTATATCTACTGTGTGAGAAGGAAAATGATATACAGTTGATCTTATTGTTTATTTACTTACCGTGTATATGGGTTATCTAGCAAGAATTGTTAAAACTACCTTAATAAATAACATTATCTTGAAATTGAAATGCAAAAACTTAATTTTATGAAAGCAACCAGGTCTTGGTTCTGGAAGATCTGGAAGTCTTTGTCATTATCTAAAAAAATAAATAAACTTTTCAAGAATTGCTTAAAATATAAAAAAGCAATCTAATTTTTAAAATAACAGATATAACTTTGAGTAGGATTTTTCAGCTAGTACTGACAGAGATTTAACCAGTTACAGATGACCCTTTGATTAAGGTTTAGATTTTTAAAGTTAGCTAAATCAAGATATCTATTAAAGTTCTGTTACTAAGACTATCCCAGGGCACACTTGGTCCATAGTCTTTCCACATAGCTCATACCACTCTATCATTCACACTTTCCATACATACTAAGCTAAATTACCTGCTTCACAGTCTGGAGTGTCAAGTGATATCCGACGTACCAATTCGCCGACCACATTTGTCCAACATCACAGTGAAAAACCTTAATAGTCAGCCTATTTTGCTGCTGCCTTTTTAAATTAGCTTTTCTCCATTCATCTAGTTTGTTAATGCAGCTGTTAAACAAATCAACCACCTCACTATCTCCAACCAGTCCTCGCAATTCTATCAACCTCATCATTTATCAGTCTCATGAGAGTCATCAATCCCCACCACTATTGTCCAGACTCCAAAGAAGGATATACTTGCTGTTCCTCAGCGCAGATACCCTTCAATCCCAATTTCTCTTAAGAGTCTGAGTGCCAAAGACTATCAGACAGACAAAATAAACTTTACACATTCCTTTATACTATTTCTCCTGACTGATCTCCTGTGTCTGTGATGAAGAAGTTTAAGTTACCATTAGGACCGAGCAGCACAGGGTCCCTCGCACACTGCTCCAAAAGGCTTATTTGGAAAGACAGGATTGAGTACAATGACAGCAACTGGAATACAGGGGTTGCCTCCGTGAATAAGCTTATGTATACTCACTGAGAGAAACATGGTGTTGAAGGAAACGATGTTACGTGTTACATAAGTCATCGTTCATCCTTACATGTTTAGTTCTGACTCCGACCCAGAATAACAGGAGGCTCTCGAGCAAGATAAAGAACCCCGGACACAGCAGGATGTTTCCACTTGGTAAGTTATCAACCTTATTTAATTTTTCTTGTCTTTCTCTGTGATTGTACATCAACTACATCCGCATGCTACCGCTGAGATCAACAACTGCTGAAATGTAATACTGAGATGGATCAATAAAAAAAATAATTTAAAATGATATTAACACCATCATCTATGACACCCAGATCTTCAGTGTTAATTGGGGGCACTAGTGGGTGCTGAGTCAGTGTTTGAGGTCAATATCAAGGCACTGTGTCCGGTTCTCAGAATTCTTTAGGTTCTGGGCTTATTCGGGGTAAACATAAACCATTTCACTGCTCATTGATGTTATTACCTGTCCTCTCATCATTGTTTGTGTAGTGTTCCACACAAGAAGAATCTTGCCCTCTTTGATGTGAAATAGGTATTATGTCCAAATAACATAGGTAATAGGCTAATCTTTCAAAGAAGGCTGGTGTAGGTCATAAGCACACAGTCACACACAGGGAAAATACTTATCTGCTCAAAAAATCAAACTGCATAAGCAAGGTTGAAACCAATCTTGGCACAAACTGTAAGTATTATACAGGCTGGGATACTTCCCTGCCCCAATGCCTGAGGAACCTCCGATGGTTAAGGAGCCCGTAGCAGCTGTAACCTGCAGCGAAGACAAAGAAGGAGGTGGATTAGTGCATTAGAGTGTTGAGGAGCAGAGGGACGAGCAGGAGTGTGCTGCCCCTCCAGAACCCAGCCACAGGCTCATGTAGGTGGTCCTACATGAGCCTTGTGGTGACAGACAGGTCTGCAGGTTAATGGCACTGCACCCACTCCGAGGTCCCGACAGGAAGACCCTTCGCATACAGATGTGCAGTACTCTAAAACTAACAGTTGTGTAAAGTAGAACACCTACTTTTGTTTATTTTAGGGTTGCTGCTCGGAAACTATTCCATTTGTGATCTTGGGATCCAAAAACCTGCATTTGGTTCCATGTGCTCTGGTCACGGATAATGAAAGTCTGAGAGACAATAAGAAAGAGACCCTAGAGGTAAAACAAACCATATACCAGAGAGGCCCCGGAGAAAAAAACGAGATTGTTTGAAATGTAGTGCCTTCACTTACCAAAGTCTTCCAAAGCATTACGCTTCATAATACATCTGCCATTTCCTGGTGTCGATCTCATAACCACACAATCATAACAATGGAGGGAAGAATATGGTTTAATCAATCAAAACATGTTAGAGTGTCAGAGTGATAAAAGAAGCAATTATCAATGCCGTGTTGCTCATAGAGCTTATTGTTGCCTCTCAGCGTGCACACCCCGTATTGATGTCTCAATCCACCTTTATCCTAATTATGCTCAGAATAATAGCTTGCTGACAAGTGAAAAGATCGGCCTCATGGTGCATGATACTAAACATAGTCTGCAGCTTTTAATACAATTTTCTAGGAGCCTATAATTTACAACTAAGATTTGTATTGCTGTTCAAGGTGATAAAAGACAGTCATTAACAAATGAAGGGCTTTTTTATATGCATCACTGGCAACATTTTCCTCGAGCAATATTTTTTTTAATTTGCTTCGTGCAAAAGCAACTTATCCCATTGTGTTAGTGTTGAAAGTAAAATGCACAATCTCAGACTAAATGGTGACTTTTATTAACAAGTTGATCCGCTAATCTCAGCTGTCTTCAGTTGTTTCTGTCTTCCTTCCATTCATGTAGTAGAAACAAATATATTTTTCCCTGATTCTGTCTTTCTTGCAATACAAAGCTAGCCCAGCTTCTTTGTGGATGTTGATGGGGCTGTGTGCAGCTTGTAAGGAAGACAATATCCATAATTTAAAGAAAGTTCTCCCTACTCACCTGCATGTTCATACAATTACAGATGTTGTATGAAGATGAAAAAACAGTGATCAGAGAGGTTAAAGGTTCATTGTGGATGCGAGCAAAAAGTTGATTTTTGCCACATTATTTGATATAAATAATTGCTATTTGTCATATTAGCATTCATAGTTTATTATTGTTTATTGAATTAGTGCAATTGATTCGTTTTTTTTTTTATGATTCAGTAACATACATAGAAGGATTAGCATTTACTGTAGCGCTTTGCACTTGGGATCGGAATAGAGCCGATGCTCCATTTTTATTGAATGGAATGATGAGCATTTACATATATGTTCAAAAAATAATACTAGAGGTGTATGGTGTTCTGATTTGATGAAAGCTCCCATCTATGCCAGCTTCAAGCTACCATGTCAAAAGTCCAAGGCTGAAGTGACATAGTTCTGATTTTTTTCCTTAATTTTGCACAAATCTTTGTCATGGTTGTGTTAACACAAAACAAGAAGCACACACACAATAATATCCCCAGAAAGTCGGGGATATTATGGAATCGTCATCGCCGCTGCAGATCCTTTGGTGAAAGTGATAACTCAAAAACAATTTCATTGATCATTTTCAAATTTTGGAAACACATAGACCTTAGTGCAGAAAAAGAACTGGATTGCTTTTGGTAAAGATTGGTTCTATATTTCTGACAATAGGAGGAGCTTTATCTCCAAAAGGTTTTGGGTCTTATTTTTCTCAATCATTGATCTGACTTAGTCCAAATTTGGTGCACATACTCGAGGAGAGCTATCTTGTTTATATCATATTTTATCCAAATTTTTATTTATTAGATCATATTTTATTCACTTTGGGGAGCCTTTTTTTTTTAACTAAAAATACTGTTGAAATAACTTCATTCAATTTAAGGGGTTCAATCGGGGGGATTTCTGGAACAATGAAGGGGATTGGGGATTTTTCGGGGATATATCCTTGCTGTCGGGGACACCATAGGTCTTGTTTGAAATGTGTTTGTAGATTGGATCTATATTCAATGGTCAGAATCAATTTCTTTATTGAGGTAAAGTACAGTCTCCAAAAATTTGTCCTAGTTGGACCTCAGGTCATATTTAAACTAGACCTCATGATATATTTATATCATACTGGTTTAAGGGATAAGGAACTTTATTTCAACCTCTATTAGTACTATTTACATGAAAGAAAGTAATCAATATAATTGACGAACATATTAAACACCAATCGAGCAAAACAATGCATATGAAAATTGATGACAACACGCCTTTACTTCATGGTTGAGTTCTGTGCAGATGTTTCTGCCTTTGTCCTCATGTCTGTCCTTCATGATCTGCACTGATGAATACACTAAGGGATTGCATTTTCTGAGTGTTATTGTGCCTAAAGTGCATTATAAATTAAATGTATTATTATTATTATTACATTTAAGTATAAATAAGCCCTGATGCCAGGAAAGCATGCAATAACATGAAGGGAAAATGATATATTCTCGTCACCAGCCTGTTTTGAAAATGTAAGAGGCAGAGAGTTAAGATATGTGTTAGAATTAATTAATAATGAGTAAAAAAAATAAAACTCTAAATAAATATGTAAGTTAAGTATAGATAACTTAATATTCTACTTAAGCAGATTAACAAATATTTGTAATTCCAACCTCTGTCAATTTTAATAATTGGGCAGCTATTCCCTGGTAGCCCCTCCCAGTAGACTACCTGTTTTGTTTTAAATTGATTTCCAAATCTCTATACCTTGACATATTAAATAATCAGTCATAAGAACTACAATACTATCTTAATTTATATAACAACTTTTAAAGTATTGGTTATAAGGTGCTTAATCAGCCAAGCACAGTATAAAGGCAGAAGAAAAGCTTGTGAATAAATAATGATGGACAATGGCAATGAGAGGTAAAAGTAAAAATCCACAAAGAAAACTAAGGGAATGATTAAAAGATTAGAAGATGATAAAAGTTCCATAAAATAATATTTAAATAGGTTTCCTATGTACATTGTTCAACGTAGACTCCTGAATGGATCCCAAAAGATTCACAACTGTCTGAATGAATACCCTGAATATTAACTTTGTAAAGCGTGTGCAAAGACACATCACAGAACCAGTCACTTATAAATAAATAGAATAGGGCAATTAACAGAGTGTGAATGTTTTGCAAGAGAAGGATTTATGAGAGATGAGGAAGAAATAAATGTAGGTAGTACAGTTATTAATTTTAAGCTAAGGTGATGTCTAGGTTTTTAGATGTGCCTTCACTATTAATTAGCATAGGTGTAGGAGAAGTTCAGAGAAACTCAAAGCGAGGAATTAGATTATGTTTTAAGTATAATCTGTATTTTCCTGGATTGTTATTAACATAAAAGATGATTGGATTAATTATGTCTATCGTAACCAACAGAGATTTGTTTATTACAACAACGAGACCAACAGCTAAAGAGCTAAAACAAATAGAATGACTGAAGGAGCAGTTATTGGATTAGATCTGTTCTAAAAAGGTGTTACGTCAAAGAAACTTGGAGAACAATGTTACATTTGTACATTTGTTACAATAATACATTTGATTTATAACGCAATATAGATTTGGATTCAATCTCAGAGTGCTACAGCGTAAAAGCAGATAAAATCATTAATAAAAACTAAAAATATATGACCAAAAAGCACCAAGGTTAATTAAAAGTTATAAGTTCTGCTAAAAAGGAAAGCTTAAGTCCTTTTTTAAAAGTCTGTGTAGCCCTCAGATGGTCAAGGAGGGCATTCCACTGACGAGTGGCAGCAGAACAGAAGGCCATGGTGCTGAGCTTAGTCTGGGGAAGGAGGAGGCGGTCTGAGTGGGTAGAACGGAGGGATCGTGTTGAGGTCAGTGGGGTGAGTAGTTCTTTCAGGTAGGGGGGTGCGTTGCAATGGATGCCCTGTTGAGTGAGGAGAGAGATCTTATAATCAATCCTGGTGGAGACGGGAAGCCAATGAAGGGAATGAAGAACAGGGTTGATGTGTTCATGTTCACGCACTCTCATTAGTATCCTTGCAGCACTATTTTGGACATAATATTTATTCCTGAGAATAATATAATCTGATAGGATACTTTCTATTGCTATGATTAGGATTCAGAGGTTAAGGCAGCAGCTAGGGGGGGTTGCTGGCAAGAAAAGAGGGGTCATGGGATTGGTTGGACCAAATTTTGGCAAGTTAGGGACAAATATTGGCAAAGATGAGGAACAACTGCACCTATACTACTGATTAGAATTTCTTTATTTGCATGTTTCATCGTACCCATGCTGGCGAGGAGATGCCGGGAGAAATGGACAAACACGTGGGTGTCATGGCTGCAACCCGACTGGCTCACATGATGGACAAAACAGCTGATCGAAGGACAAGGTTTCAGCTTGCTCCAATGGTAAGTGGATTTGCTCCCGTCTCCTAACAACTTAGAGGAGTCAGAGGAGGAAGGAGAACAGGATGGCGTCTGAGCACCATGATCTTTGAATTGTGTGAAAATTTTGTCGGAAATCACTATATGCATTACATGATTTGAAGCATTCAGAAGAATTTTGCGTTTAATTTTTTCTTGTTTAGTTATTCAGCTACAGTTATGATGAGTTTCTTGATAACATTTAAGAATCTTAAGAACACCGAGACTCACAGTTATGAATTTATTTAAATGCTCATTGAAGGTACATTTCATCTTGTCTCTGGGAGGATTCCGAGGCGTTCTCAAGGAAGCCGGGAGATGTGATCTCTCCAGTGGTCCTGGGTCTTCCCCGGGGTCTCCTCTCAGATGGACATGGCCAAAACAACTCCCCTGGGAGGCGTCCGGGGGCACTCCATCCAAAGTGCAGCCCTGGTGAAGTACAACAGCAACTGAGAACAAGTCTGACTTAGTGCCTGCAATGCGAACCAAACTCTGACTCCAACAGTACAGAGATTGGATGGCCCATAGCAGTGAGCGATCCAATCCATACTTGCGACGCACCCCCAAAGGGGTGGCCCGAGGGACACAGTCGTATGCCTTCTCCAGATCCACAAAGCACATGTGGACTGGTTGGGCAAACTCCCATGACCCCTCCAGCATCATCAAGGGTATAGAGCTGGTCCACGTTCCAAGAACAGGACAAAAACCGCATTGCTCCACATGAATCCGAGGTTCAACTATTGAATGGACTCTCCTCTTCAGCACCCTGGCGTAGACCTTTCCAGGGAGGCTGAGGAGTAAGTTCCCCCGATAGTTGGAACACATCCTCTGGTCCCCCTTCTTAAAAAGGGGAACCAACGCCCCAGTCTGCCACTCCAGAGGTACTGCCCTCGATGTCCAGGAAATGTTGCAGAGGCGTGTCAGCTAAGACAGACCTACAACATCCAGAGCTTTAAGATACTCAGGTCGGATCTCATCCACCCCCGGGGCGTTGCCACCGCAGAGTTGTTTAACAGCCGCAGCGACCTCAGCCCCAGTGCCGAGCGGACCCACCTCCAAGTCATTCGTCCACCCTGTAGACAGGAGGAATGATTGCTTTCCGCACCTGAGACGCCGGACGGTTTGCCAGAATTTTTTCCGGGCCATCCGAAAGTCTTCTTCCCTGGTCTATCCGAACTTCTCCCACAACCGGGGTTTTTGCCTCAGTGACTGCCACGGCCGCGTGTCACTTGGCCTGCCGGTAGCTGTCAGGTGCTTCAGGGGTCCCAAAAGCCAGCCATACTCTGTAGGACTCCTTCTACAGCCTGATGGTATCCTTCACCTCTGGTGTCCACACCTGCCCTCCGCCTCTCAACAAGCAACTCCAGCGTAGTAGAGGGTTCATCCCCCATCGAGAAGGCAGTGTCCAGAACCAGTGCTGTGCGTAGAGGTGAGTGACTATATCAAGTCGGTACCTCTCGAACTCTCGCACAAGCTCAGGCTTAAATGAGGTGAGGTGACATTCCATGTCCCCACTGTCAACCTTTCTAGCCGGGGATCGGACCGACAAGGCTCCTGCCTTTTCCTACTGCCCAATCAACAATGCACCGGATCCCTGTGGATTCCTCCGTGGGTGGTGTGCACACGGGTGGATGAACCGATGTCCCTGCTTCGGGCTGAGCCCAGCCACCAGACGCTCGCCGGCGGGTCCCTACCCCATGCCTGACTCCAGGGTGGGGCCCCGTTGACCGTATTTGCAGGTTACTCAATCAATCAATCAATCAATCTTTATTTATATAGCGCCAATTCACAACAACGGTTGTCTCACTGTGCTTTCTGGAAAGAGCAGGTCTAAACCAAACTCTTTGTATAATTATCTACAGAGACCCAACAAATTCCTCCGGGAGCAAGCACTTGGCGACAGTGGCGAGAAAAAACTGCCTTTTAACGGGCAGAAACCTCGAGCAGATCCAAAACTCAGGGTGGACGGCTTACTGCCATGACCGGTTGGGTTTGAAAAGAGAAAGAGAAAGAGAGAGAATCAATGATATCAGCTTATGCTTATCCACTTTCCTCCGCTTCTCCAGTGTTGGCAGCAGCCGGGATCCCAGGTTGATAATAACATTAATAGTAATGTAACATTTAGCAATAGTTTATGGGGAAATATTATACAATAATAATAGAAATAATAGTAATCATCATCATGAGCATCTTGAAATCAGTGGACATCGAGTAGGTCCACAGCAGAAGATGCAGTCACCAACAATGTGACCTTGCAGGGTGAGAAAGCACAAAGGCTCCAGGGAAGAAGTCAAGTTAGTAACATGCAATAATCCGGTAACATGCATTAATCCAGTAACATGCATTAATCCACTAATTTGCAATACAGTGAGAAGGATGTATAAAGAGGGAAGGTGAGAGAGGAAAACCGAAAAGCCCAGTGCATCATGGGAGTTACTCAAGTCCTTGTTTTTTCTTTTCATCAGGTGTCTTGATTGTACTTTGTTTGACCCTTCACCTAGGACCGCTTTGCCATGGAAGACCCTACAAGGGGCAAATTGCCCGACAACACAGCTCCTAGGATCACTACGGTACTCAAACCCCTCCACCACGAAAAGGTGGTGTTTCCTGGAGGGATAGTGATGCTCGGAAGGGATAAATTTATGTACCAGGTAGCCTGCAGTTTATTTTACATTTAATATAGTCGAGTTACTGCTTCAGATTAAGAGTTGTGATACTCAATGAAAGTTATCATATGTATTGTTTTACAGGTTTGGTTCATTTGTTCAATTTGATTTCAGTTGTGTGTGTCAACATTTATATGTGTACTCATATGTCTACGTTCATGATGCATTGGTAAAGATCGTTGCTTCAGAGTCTGTCATTGGTATGGAGATCGCTGAAGCTGGAGGATAATATGGAGCTTTTCCTACAAATAAAAAAGTTAGCCATTTGGTTTTTCCTCCATATATATACTCTGAATCCAATGAACAGTGAAATTTTGTTCTTAATCAGTATCGCAAGTATACATGGCTAATCTAGTGTCAAAAACATGTTGCAATAATCATGGTGGTGATATTTGGATCCCAGAGCAAAAAGCATATTTTCACTGCTACTAAGATATACTCAACGTCCTCTGCCCTGATCAGTGCCCCAGAGTCATGATCAAGTTTTCATTCCAGTGCCAGGGAGTCGACTGAAAATGTCTGTTGGGCAATTGATCTGGAGCTCTGTGGTAAGCAGTTTGCAGAACTAATAAGAAACCAGCATAACAGTTGTCTTGAGAGGGGACATATTCAGATCTTATTTCATCAGCCCTGTGATTGCAGGCATTCATTAACTCTGCATTTTTTTGCCACGTGTCTCAGAAGAGTGCTCCCATTTTAATGTGGGAATTCTAGGGGAAGATTTACTGTAACCTAATTGGTTTGGCAAGATTACACATCAAATTTTCAACTGACATGGAGGAACAATGTTGTTAAAGACTAAAAATGCTGACAGTCATTTCTGCAGCAACGTTGCTGAACCTGCCATTCATGTGGTGCATTTATGTACTAACAGTAAACCTCAGGATATCTATAATTTGCACTACATTAAAGGTTTGATCCAGGTCAGCTTTGCTGTTCCAAACCCAAAGTTCAACCTCAGACGTTAAAAATATATTCAATTTTTTTAATGGGGAAATTACTCTATTTCAGTTTTCCATTTTTTCTAATGCACATTCAAAGAAACAAAGATAATCTATTGTACTTGAATGCACCTCAAATCCATCTCCAGGCCATACAGTTATTGGAAGATGGAAGACACTGCAGACTCACCAATGTAGAGTCTCTCTTACTCAGCACTGTCAAGTTATCGATCACTTCATTTCACAGATCCAAGAGGTCTGAATGATTGTTATTGCTGACACAGAAAGGATTGTGAGCTGGTCAAATACTTTAAAAGCCTTTAGCTCCTGCCTGAGCCTTGTTTATCTTTAGTCTTTAGTCTTTTGATGGTGTTTATACTTTAATTACTGATTATATCTATTGTATTAAATAGGATGATTGAATAAAACTACTATTAATTCGAGATTCATGGGAATGGTTGTCGAAATCCAGTACTAAACGTGCTGCACGGCTAAATTATTAATTAATTAATGATTAATTGAGTGAAGAAGAAGAAGAAAGAATCCTTTATTAGTCACATAGTCATACACAGTACAACATAGTGAAATTACTTCTCTGCATTTGACCCATCCCTGAGGGAGCAGTGGGCAGCCCCTCGTGGAGCGCCCGGGGAGCTAAGGATTCAGGGTCTTGCTCAAGGACCCTACGACAAGTAGACCCTGGTGGGATTTGAACCGGCTACCTTCCGATCTTCTGATTGGGAGACTGCCGCTCTACCCACTTAGCCACAGCCGTGAATGTAACATTGATAAAATCCGGCATTATCAGAGAATGAGATTTGAATTATGTTTTTGTTACATCAAGTAGATATAAAATTCTCTCTTTATGAAAGGTGCAGTGTGTAAAATTCAGCGGCACCTACAGCTTGGAGGTTCAAGATTGCAATTTAAATTACATATGAGGTCACCTGTGCTTATCCATGAATTGACAGTGGATTTTAAGTATCCAAAAAGATGTTATCGGCTACAACAGTCAAGTAGACTGTCAAGCAATGAAGTAATGTTCTTTAGATAGGTGTAGATAGACAGTTATGCAAGCCTCTAAATCTACCACAAACCCCAATACTAGGTGGGTTTACCTGGACAGCTTAATTCCCATTAGGTTCGCAAAAGACGTCTAATCGGAAAGAAAATGCTCTATGTAAACACTCCTTTCCGAATGGAAAGAAAATTTCCGAATTAGACGTCATTCCTTAACAAGGAGGTAGTCTAAATCCTTTCCGATGCTGCATTTAAACACTGTATCGGAAAGCTTTCTGTTTGAGTTGTACCTGCGCATGCCCAACGTTGAGATGTAATGTTCCGCTGAGTTTTTTCAACGCTGCAACACATTTTTAATATGGCGACTTCAAAACAGTACCAGTCTTTTTCTCATTGCAACTTTGAATTAGTTTAACATATTTGGACTGTTAGATGGGAGAAAAGTCACTTCTGCACATGCCCTCTTTGTCGTATTCTTCTTCTGGGCGAGTGTTGGCAGTTGGCGACCAGCTCATCGAAGCATTATCGCCACCTTATGAACGGGAGTGTGGATCGTCTGCGCATGTGTGAAAGTGTTTCCGATTAGATGAGTCGATGCATTGAAACACCAGATCGGAAAAGAACACAGGTCATGTAAACAGGCGACCGACATTGCAATTTGGAAAGGTTTAATTCGGAAAGAAGAAAAATGTCTTATGTAAACCCACCTACTGTCTCTGAAATACTCTTGAAACAGTCATCTCTCCTCATTCTCTTCGCCTTCTACTTTTGCATTTCTGCTCAGAGCCAACAACCTCTACAACCACCACCCCGATTTTTTTCCATTTCTTCATAAGATCAAAAATAACGAAGACATAATAATCCCAGCTGTCATTGTTTTGCACAGGTGCAAAGAATATGTTTGGATCAACTTCATCATGCTAAATTTCCGGTTTTGATTTGTCCCTCAACACCCAACCAAAACTGAGTTTGAAGACAGCACTTTGACCACTAGGTGGTGTCATCACTCCAACCAAATTTCTGTTATTTTATTTTCTTTTGTTTTAAATGGTGTGATGTGCATAACGTCACCAAACATTAATAATCTCTAGGACATGCCAAAAGCTACCTGTGGGTAAAATTTCCTACGAAACTGTCAATTGTTTTTTTCTGTAATCCTGCTAACAAACAAACCGAGAAACAAACACAGGGCAAAAACATTACCTCTTTGTTCGAGGTAACTCTAGATCAAGGCTTACATGTAAGATGAACAAGGATGCTGTTTGTTCCTTCCTATGGTGTGGGCTCTGTTATTCTCATGCCACAGCTTCAGTATACTTGTGCCTGATTTACTTAAATTTTGTGTTTGTAAAAACGCGTGCAAACAACCTATAAACGATCGAGCAGTTGAACTACTAACGGTGCGCACGGAGGATTGTTTCTTTAAAACGTGCAATATAGCACGCACCATCCATTTAGTACGTTTGCCTTAATGAATATGCAATATCTGAGTGTGCAAAATACTGGGAGGAGTTGATGCACATAGGTTCATTTAGCACACCCAACATGATTTACTAAGCCTGAAAGAAATTGCCGGGCTTGTGATTGTGTCTGTATTTACTACGTTTGAAAGGAAGGAGCTAATCAGCATTGCTTGCACACAGACACTGTTTCCATTGTTATGACAAGTAACAAAAGTGGCCCAGATTGTAGTTGTATGCTACATGTTATACAACATTGCCAAACATCACAGGTTGGAGCATGATGCCATTGACTTGGAGGAGGAGAATAACCACTGGCCACATTGTGGCTGTGGGAACCATGCACACTCGTCCCTCTCCATTCCCCGGCTGCTCCCTTGTGTGACTGCTTGGATTGAGAGACCACACCCAGTCTTTACCCCATCTTTGATCCCTCTTTCCAGGTCACTGATGGCCATCGTCAGACCAGATCCAGCCCTCCCCAGCTGCCTGGTGGCCCACAGAGGACTTGCCTGGTAGTCTCTCTCCCCTCCAGCACAATGAATGAATTCATATTCAAGGCTGCAACTCAACTATATTCAGCAAAATGTTGAAACAAACTAATTCATTTGTTATTTTGAAATAATGGTAAATAAAATAAATATATTCAGTAAAAAATTATTTATTACGTATTATGCGTGTCTGCTCATTGCAGAAAGTGAGTTGTACCTGCTGCTCAATAGTGGTCAGAGTCATGTCTTCCACCAGCCCCCAGCCTATTTTATTAATTAACCAAGGTTACATTATAAGCTAATTTCTATTGTTCTTCTTCTTATATCTTGCCATCTTCTGTTAATTTCATCAGTCATTCTTCTTGTTTTACCCGGTGTATTGATTTACTCACTGATACTCTCCTGTATCATGTTACTTTAGGTAATATTCTGATTTCTTTGCTGTAGCTCAACAATGTGTTTATTTGCCTCAGTTCCATGGCATTATATTTCATTTTGCGCTTATGGTCCCTCTGGTCTCTGTCTAAACTATCCAATGCGTAAATCGTTACCACACACAAAACTTTAATTTAAATAGTACCAACTCCACCATGTTTGCACGTGTTGTCATTCACACAATTATTCTTACTGGACCACATGCAAACCACAACGCAAACTAAACGTGCAAACTGTTAGAAAGCACACGCAAATTAGCATTCGCTATTTGGGATATTAGTGAATCAGGCCTTTACTGTGCAGCAGGGAGGTTGGGGTCACTGTAAAGGTTGTGTTCAGAGCAGAGAGCCACCTTCCTTTCCAAGTTCCACTTGGAAAGGAAGGTTTGTTTCCCCAAACAAACCTTCCTTTCCAAAGAAACCAAAGAAGGTTTGTTTCCCCAGTGGGAAAACAAAGAAGGTAAATTTTAAGAGCAAGAAAGAATATCCTACATTATCAAATGTACTTGAAAAGTATTTATTTGTTCCTTCTGGACACTTTGTCCGTTGCTCCCATTTTAATTCATATGGTCACCAGAGAGCTCTACCACTTGAACATAAACATGTTGTTGGGAGGCACTTTCTGAAACATTCAATGTTTATCTTCTGGGAGGACTGCCTCATGCCTACAACAGTTGCATGAACTGAAAGGTATCAGCAGTTTCTTGCAGTCACTGTTAATCCTAACTAAAAATGAGAACATGGTGACACCTTTGGTCTTGGCCTCAAATCAACTTTTTTGACAGTTTTCACAATTTCCCAGTTCGAAGGGTCATGAAATGGCAACATTTCAAAACTTGCCAAAAATCAACTGAGACAAGGGGTAAAGAGGTCAAGTAGTTTAGATTCATATTACCACAAAGGTTTGGCTACCCAGCGGAAACACATTTCTGACTGTCTGCAGCAGATCAGACTGAGTGGTGTCTATTGAAATGGAAATCAGCCCCTGGTGAAGGCTACCTTCACTGCACCTTTGGGGCCAACGCTTGTGAACATTCTGTCACAAATACTAACAACCAGGCTTGGTTATCTCTGTTACAGCGAGGGCTCAAATGAGTCATTTTAAAGAAAATGGGCTATAGATTTGAATAGAATCTAAATATGTAGTATGTGATTGTGATAACCTTCATCCAGAGTTCATGGACTATTAACAAAGGTAATTCAAGATAACTAAAAACCATTTCAGTACTATCTATCACCTTGAATGCAATTTCTTTCCACAGCCATAGAGTTTGAAAAAACGTATGGTGTTAGATTCAGTTCAAAAACTAAACCCAGAAGCGGACAACACGGGAGGCAGGGTGCAGTTCAGTGATTTAAAAAAAGTAAGAATCCAAAATAACAAGAACACAGTGTCCATTAGGTGTTGGTCCATCCATAAAGCTGGGGGAAAAAACAATTCCACTGCACAGAAAAGTCCAAATTGTCTGAAACGGAACAGTCCAAACTCCACGGGAAAAGACTAATCCAAAATACAAAAGTTCTACATGGAAAACACTTACACCAAAACTCAAAGCACACAGAAATGCAAAAGAGAGGAAGCATTGAGTGTATGAGATACTGAGATCCCCAATGGACTGAAAATACAAAGGGGAAAAACACAGAAACCATTCACTACACACAGAGCTAATTGGAGACAGGAAAAAAACAACAACCCTTTGTACCGCAATCATGTAATGGAGACACTGAGCAAAAAGATGGCGGAACATTGCTCGTGCGTCATTTTAAATAATGAGCCATGGTTCTACAGGCAAATGAGGCACAAGATACTGAAAGCAGCACCAGCTCTTGAGGGACATCTTATATATGCTTTAAGTAGTCTCTCTAAACAAAACAAAAACCCCACTGACAATATAACTTCCTGCTGTCTCCCAAATTTGATCACATTGTCAATTTATTTTCTTCTTCTCCGCACTGGGCTTGTCAACAACCCCCCGAGTTTCTGCAAAGGATAAGCAGTTACAGAAAATGAATGGGTTTCTGAGTAAGCTACTAAATGCTAAAAACTGCCTTTAAGTGTTCTGGCTGTGAGAGGTGTTATATCATCAGTGTACGATTTGATTCTGTTACTACCTCTGTTCCCATGTCAGAGAATAAAACATTCATAGCAAAGGCAGAATTTGTAAAGCAACATAGATGTCAAACAAAAATGTCTATTTTTTCAAATAAAACAAGAAGCATAAACCGCAAAAAACATTGTCATAACAGACGTGAGGAAATAAACTTACAGATACAGAAAACCAGAGCAATGGCTCCCAGGCTCCCATTCTACTTCTGGAGACTCTAGGGACTACCAGTAACCCCTATTTTTCTGATTGGACAATATGGAACTATGAGCTCCTTCAGATACGTTGGTGCCTGACCGTTAAGGGCTTTGTAAGTGAGCAGAAGGATTTTGAATTCGATTTTGGATTTTACTGGGAGCCAATGAAGGGAAGCTAATACAGGAGAGATATGTTCTCTTAACCTGGTTCTGGTCAACACCCGTGCAGCAGCGTTCTGGATCAGCTGGAGGGGCTTCAAAGACTTATTGGGACTCCCTGCTAGTAGAGCATTACAGTAATCCAGCCTGGAAGTAACAAATGCATGAACTAACTTTTCTGCATCTATTTGTGACAGAATGTGTCGTATTTTAGAGATATTGCGCAAATGAAAAAAGGCAGTCCTAGAAATCTGTTTTATGTGGGAATCAAAGGTCATATCCTGATCAAAGATAACTCCCAGGTTCCTCACAGTGGTGCTGGAGGCAAAGGTCATACCATCCTGAGTAGCTATATCATCAGATAAATTGTTTCTAAGGTGTTTCGGTCCCAACACAATAACTTCCGTTTTATCTGAATTTAATAATAAAAAGTTGCAGGTCATCGAAGTCTTAATGTCTTTGAGACACGCCTCTAAGTTGGATAAGTGACTAGATTCACCTGGTTTCATTGATAAGTACAATTGTGTGTCATCAGCATAACAGTGAAAGTTTATGGAGTGTTTCCTGATAATGTTGCCTAAAGGGAGCAAATATAGTTTGAATAATATTGGCCCAAGCACAGATCCCTGGGGAACTCCGTGGGTAACTTTACTATGCATGGAGGATTCATTGTTAACAGATACATACTGAGATCTGCCACATAAATATGACTTAAACGAATTTAATGCAGTCTTTGTCTGAGTCTGTGTCTTTGATGCCAATTAGGTTTTCAAGTCTTTATGTCAATGCACTGAAGAGGAAAAGTTCCTTCATGGTTTAAACCTTATTATATGTCTTCTTATTATTGGAAACCTACCCCTGGAATTTGGTATCATTATTAGTTTGACAAAAAAGCATCAGGATCTTGCTCAGATACTTTTTAAGTTAAAATTCAACAGCTAACTGAACTGGCAAATTTCCAGTCTCAATCTTATTTGCAAGTCTACAGCATAATTATTTGTATTTATTCGCATTAACTATTGACATCTCCCAGTAGCAAGCTTTATGCAAGCCCTATAGATAAAACACTCTGGACTACCAGAAGAAAACTCAGATTTGTATCTTACTCTGATGTTTGGTAGGTCTTTGGGGATATCATAATTACATTTTTTTCAAGCGGCGTAGGGATTACCCACAAAGTAAGAGGAGCAAAAGAACCTCAGTAAAGGACCCTTTAAAAAAAAGCTACCAAACTCTAATAGATTGTTTCTTGGGCTATCCCACACCAAAAATGTCATCAAATTCTATTAAATAGTTTCAATAATCCTGCAAACAAACTAACAAATCATTTCCAACATAATCACCTCCTTGGCAGAGGTAATTTAATTGTGAACTTCTTAATACCGTTCAAGGCCTTTTCTGGGGCAGCTGAATTCAATCTTATTCAAGACTTTTCAAAACTTGCAGATATCCTTTCCTCCGGTTAAACTAATTTCCGGAGGGAGACTGCAATCCATGGTGCTTTTTTTTATTAGAGAGCAGACAAGACATTCAAATCCAAACCACGATAGCTTTATAAGAATGGATCTGAAAAATAAAGCCAGTCGTTCCCTAGAGCCCCATACCGCCTTCACCTAGGGGCCAATTAGAGGAGCTGTCGTGACAAGTCAAGCGTTACTGGTCTCTGCAGGCCTAAGAGATCTGGACTGTTGCTTATCTCTTATTTCAATTGTAGAAACCACATTAGAATTCTCTTTCAGGGTGCTATTAATAAGTGCCAAAACAACTTAAGCCGCATGGCCAATATGTGTTCAATTAGGATTATCCGAAGACACAATTCATCGGGAGTGTGGAGTTCAAATCTTCATGAAGCTTGTCAAACTGCAAAAACTTCCATAACGCTTTAAACGCTTCGAATTTGCAATTAACTAAAGCAACAACGAGGAGAACAATACCCCTAACCCAACCTCCCCCACCGCAGAGCTTTTCCATTATTTAACAAGCAAAACAACTTATTGTACGATAATAGATTTTCTCCTATTTGACCAGAGCTCGTCCTTTCCTGCTGTCAACATTAGTATTCCTTCTATATGGCTCAGTGCGTCTACATATTCTCCTTGGTTCCTGCTGCATTTCTCTGCCTGCTTAAACTTCAAGGAGTGTCTCTTTCTGACCTGTGAGGAGCATCAGGATTAAAAAAATGTGTTCATTTGAGATGTGATCTCAGACAAAGTATTTAGACTCTCTAAATGCAAATGCAAATGTTGTAGCAGACAATGTTATCTTAATCAGGGCCTGGGCCTCTCACAAATATAACAGGAATATATCTGAATACTATTTGAGACAAAAATTAATTAAATTAATGTGTAGTAAATTAAAAATGGAGAAACCTCACACTTGGTCACTGCATGGCAAAAAGAAGAGCAAAAGGAAATACTACAACAGTTTCTCTCTGTTTTCTCTAGTCATGTACAATACATTTCACAAATACTTGTCTTTCTACAGTACGGATTGCCAAGATTTAGGACCATGTTTTCAGCATATTTCTTACATGCAAGTATTTTTGACCTTTAACTATGAAGTAATGATTCCCTTTCTGTACATCCTTTAAATATTATATAAATGAACATCCATTCACCTACTTCACAGCAGGAGAATATATTGCTGGACCCAAGGAAGTGTGTTGCAGAATTTGATGCATTTTGTGACATGTTCAATATGAATAAACCTTGAAGAGTCGAGTACAAGTTGCTCTGTGCAGCAGCGTGGGCGGGGCTCGGTGCACCACTCGTCTCAATAAGCTGGAAGCTCGCAGATAGACGATGACAAGGGACAAACAGTGAAAGAAATAAGTGAGTCAGACTGAAGTAATTTCACACACCATGTGCTAAGAAAAGAAAAGCAAACCGTGAAAACAAGGTTCGCAGTAGCCAGTGGCTGGCGAGGCCCAAGTGAAGAAAGCTCGGCAGTGCATGTGTTGTTGCTGACCAGAGAGGAGCAAAATACTTTTCGGGCAGCTTTAAGAAGGCAGTAATGGACATTCAGACTTAGGTCCTGCTCATCTGAGGATGACACACTGTACTGACATGACTTGAACATGATGTTCTAGACTATACACGTAAATGTGATAAAACATGTGTTACCTGCTCTGCTCATACCATAAAAACATGACTCAACTGATGAAGAAAAATCTTGTATTCTGATCCTTATTAAGAAAGAAATCAGAATCTTGCTTTTCAGATCCAGCAGGATCATTATATGCTAATAATGTCAGCAAATCTACCAGGTCAGGCTATCTGGTCCTTCACAATATATTTGTCCTCAGTGATGGTCTTTCAATATTCACCCATGATGATCATAGCACCACAAATTAGTTTCCTGTTTTGGTAGGAAGAACAAAAAGTTTGACACACCGATTATTCATTCATGACAAGTTATGTGAAATCAGCAGGGATGCGGGTCAATCTTGGCTATGAAAGGACTTTCATCTCACCAACAACAGTCTTTTATAACTCTCCTGGTAACATTAATAAGGCAAAAGTATTATTGCCAGATTTCACCGACCTCTCTTCTTTATGGTTGTTCTATCTATTGCCGGTAATATCCCTGAGTATACTCACCAATTGTTACCTGGGAACATTTGCGTCACCAACACAGGGAATGGGAACCCATGATTAAACAGGTATGATATACATACAACATTTCCTTCCACTTTTTTCACTCTGTTATCAGCCATGAGCAAAGTAAACACAACCCCATAATATAAGTCATTTCGGCACAAAGACTGTTATAAGGAAGTTAAATAAAGCATGCACCATCTACCAATATTATTCTTGCACCTCATATTTTGTTTGCTTGAACGGTGAAGAATGAGTGAGAAAATTGCTTAAAATGTTTTATTTACTTTTCTCAGACTGATGCATAAATTTGCATTTTTTTTTGCAACTATATTATATGCCAATTTGTCCAGGTTTTAAATCAATCTGCTTCATAACTATTTAAAGATTTAAGTCAAATACTTTAGTATAAATAATTACTCTTCAGTTTAAAGAGAGAGGCTTACTTAGACTACTACTTTCTGTTTAACAAAAATCATTTGGAGCTCCAGTATTTCTTATGATCAGGCATTTGATAAATATCAACCTATTATTATTATTATTATTATTATTATTATTATTATTATCATATTTTGCAGTGACACTGCTAAAATACCAAGTGACTCGTTTCTGGTAAATGATTTGTTATTAATCAATTGATAAAAATTATTAGTGAGAAATAATTGATTTATTCGTTGTTAATGCAAAAAATAACATAATCATATCATTTATCAATTTAAAAAAATATTCAAACAGGGTTATGTTAAATTGTGAAAGGGAGCTGCACTTTTATCGAGATCACATTCATGGTTTTGCAACCCATCTTATTCAATTCTTTTTTAGTTATAACAAAAAAACATGCAATACAAAAATCCCACTTTGTTGGACCACACTTCAGTTGGATCAGTCAAACCCTTCCCTGATTGTCTGCCAGAGCATGTTTTTGGCCGTCTATCACAATCTGTCGATCCACACCAAAGTCTTACCATTTCAAAGATGAGAAATATTATTTGGCTTAATGGCAGTGGATTGAAAGCACAATGTAGGAAAAGTCTGGCTAGCAGACTAAATGTTGTTGGAATGAACTTAGAACACTTTCTTCATCAAACGTTAAATTTACTTAAAGTAAGATTGAACTGCAACCAAAACGCAAAACCAGTTTCACGTAGGAGTAGTATTGGTTAAAGGCACAGTGATTCCTCCAGCAGGACACACTGCAGCTGTCATACATGTGAAGTATAACAGGACGCCAAAAATTCTTATGGATTCTCTGCACTTTAAAGGTCCCACAGATCTTCAATAGATTTCTTGACAGAAATCAAAGGAACCACCCATCATTAATAATAATAATAATAATAATAATAACTTTATTGATCACATTGTTATACAGTTCATATAATAATAATAATAATAATACATTTAATTTATAACGCACTCTTCATTTGGATCAAATCTCAAAGTGCTAGAATATATACAGTACAACATTGGGAAATTATTTCTCTGCATTTGAACCATCCGTGAGGGATGAATGGGCAGCCCCTTTGAAGCGCCCAGGGAGCTGGGGTTTCAGGGTCCTGCTGAAGTACCCAAGGCATATAGCATCAGGGGCTGGTGGTATTTGTAGCCGGTACAAATACCACCAGGGTCTAGATGTCTTACAGTCCTTTGGCAAGACACTGAGACCTTAGCTCCCCGGGCCCTTCAGAGGGGCTGACCACTGCTCCCTCAGGGATCTGTCAAATGCAGAGAAATAATTTCACTATGTTGTACTGTGTGTGGCTGTATACAGTGTTGTGTGTGTATAAGGATTTCTTCTTGTAATTCTATCATCTAGCGGAATGGAGTTTTGTTTTGAGGGCGGGGGGGATTTTGGGAAAAACTTACAAAGCATCTGATGAGGTTTATATGTATGGTCCTTCTTTTAAGAGATACATGCCCATTTTAGCACAAGGCATAGCTTAGCTAGTTTCTTATTACCTGCACTACCAAGAGTTGGATTGAGTTGTGTGATCAATATTGTGATGCCAGCAGAACATTTCAAATGGTTTTGAATGTATTTCAATTCATTTTGTGAAAAAGGGTATAAATCAGAAGAGAATCCATCTACCATCCGGGAGAGGGTATGGATCGAGTTCTTTTTGGGTTCCATTCGTGATCTGACAACACCACGGCCTGTCATCATTCCTTCTATGGTGACATCTTGGCATGGCATGCAATGCCAATCAGAGGAAGAGGCAGAGGTGTGAATTCTCTTCATGCCTCTTTGAGTAAATCCTTTGCTCCATCACAGCTATTAAAAAAATAATTTCACAAGCTGAAAGTTCATTTGCTTTTCATCTGAAGAATTCCCCTGTCCTGTCAAGTAAATGAAAACAATCTTTCTAGTCATTAAAGTGAATCATGAGAAAACTTTCAGATTGCATTTTTTTTCCACATCATAAAGAAATCAAATCTCGCACAGCTTGCCATGAATTAAAACGCAATCAGGAACAATAGAGGTGTGGGTCTAGAATCAGATCAAACACTATAGAGTTTAATTAGCTGCAAAACCTGCATGCAGAAAAATTATGCACGTAATACCAGGGCACAGAAAAGTCGCCAGAGGCAGATGCAAGTGATAGACAAGTGCACAACCCTGCCTTCACTATCACTTGTTTGCATAATATATGCTTGAAGTTGACTTTTGAGTCTATGAAAGTTTAGGGTAGGCTAATATGCAGCACCTTGCTAACACAAAGGTACACTAACATAAAATAATGTGAATAGAGTAGCCTAAAACTTAGTAAGCTGCGTAATGGCTAGTAATGTCTATGTTAACGTGTTTTAAATTTGAAACAGTCGTTCCAGTAAAAATAATATTCTGTCCAGATCCAATCCACCCATTTATTGACTGTTATTAAAGCACCCTTGTCTCATCTTCACATTACCCTTGATCTAGCTAATCTAGACCAGATGCCGTTTTTTTGTCTTAATCCAAAAGTCTTGTTGTAGTAGAAAAGGGGGAAATTAAAACAAGAGCATTTCAAGGACCACACACACATGACCCCTTGCCAGTTGTACATTTTCATGTCTACTCCCCAATTGTAAAAGATAATCAGGCACATATAGATGCTAGAATAATTGGACAATAAACATAGCACTGTTAATATACACTACTCAAAAAATAAAGGGAAATCATAATCATTACAGTGTCACTCCAAGTCAATCATACTTTCGAGCTATCAACCTGTTCAGTCAGGAAGCAATAATGATTTCAATCAATTTCACCTGCTGTTGTGCAAATGCAACAGCCAACAGGTGGAAAGGAGATGCAAGTACCGAGACAACTCCTTTTAAGGAATGGTTTTGCAAGTGGTGGCCACAGACCATTTCCCTCTCCTCATCCTTTCTGGCTGAATCTTGGCTAGTTTTGCATCTTTCCAGTGCCCTCGCCACTAGTGGTAGCATGAGGCGGTATCTGTAGCCCACAGAAGTTGCGCAGGTTATGCAGGTCCTCCAGGATGGCACATCCTTACCCGCCATGGCCAGAAGGTTGGCTATGTCTACCAGCACAGTGTCAAGAGCGTTGAGGAAATACTAGGAGACAGGCCAGTACACCAGGACAGGTGGAGGGGACCGTAGGAGGGCATAAACAGGAGGAGCACTGCTACAAAATGACCTTCAGCAGGCCACTTGTGTGCATGTTTCTGCCTAAAATCTCAGAAACTGACTCCATGAGGATGTGAAGAGGGTCTGACGTCCACAAGTGGAGCCCTTGCTCAAAGTCCAGCGCTGTGCAGCCCAATTGGTACTTCCCAGAGAACACCAGAATTGGCAGATTCGCTCTTGGCACTCTGTTCTCTTCACAGATGAGCAGGTTCACACTGAGCACATGTGACAGACATGAGAGATTCTGGAGACGCTGTGGAGAACATTTTGCTGCCTGCAACAACCTCATGCATGACCGGCTTGGCAGTGATTCAGTGATGAACTGGGGAGGCATATACTTGAAAGACCGCACAGACCTCCTCGTGCTTGCCAGTGGTATGCGTCTGACTGCGTCTAGGTATCGGGATAAGATCCTCAGACCATACGTTGGTGCAGTGAGCCCTGGGTTCCTTCTGTTGCATGACAATGCCCGGCATCATGTGGCTGGAGTGTCTCAACGGTTCCTGGATGACGAAGGCTTCAATGCTAATGACTGGCCAGCCCATTCTCCAGATCTGGATTCAATGGAGCACCTCTGGGACATCATGTATCGTTGCAACCACCGCTGCCCCGCCGCACCACAGACTGTCCACGAGCTGAATGACGCCCTGATCCAGGTCTGGGGGGGAAACCCCCAGGAGACCATCCGTCGCTTCATCAGGAGCATCCCTAGATGTTTTAGTGAGTGCATTCAAGCATGTGGAGGCCATACACACTACTGAGCCACATTATGAGTGGTCTTGAGGAATTCACAAAAGTTGGATCAGCCTGAGATCTAATTTTACAAATTACACTATGTAATCAGTAAAGATTTTCCATTGGAATATTTCATTCAACCAGATCTACGATATGTGATTTAAGTGTTCCCTTTATTTTTTTTGAGTGTGTATATTTCAGTCAGAGAGGACAGAGAGTGAAGAAAAGATGAATGAATGATTTTATTACAACAGACAATGTGTGACAAAAAGGCTATTAAAAAGAATTTGGTGCTCAGACTCTTTGGGGATATTGTATATTCTTCCTATAGAGACTAAATACTGGTGGTGGTGGCTGGTGACTATGCTGAAGCTGATGAATGATGAGGCTGATGGGGATGATGGATTTGACATGGCGGAGATGGGGAGGTGGAAGGTGCACAAACCAGCCGCATGAAAGAACTTGATAAATGGAGGTCATATTTATTTTCCTAAAAATTGAGGAATATTATGGACTGCTCATCGCCACAATCGCGTCCAACCAGATCATTCATGTTGATGCGATAACTCAAAAATTATGAACAAATGCTAATTTCTGCCGTGCTTAGAGTGTATTGTGTCTAAGTTTGTGTACAAAGTGCTCAATTGGGTGGGTATAATTAACAAAAACAATGGTGTAATTTGATGAGATGTATCTTGATCACATCATATTTTACCTTAATAGTTCATATTATACAAGAGCAGTATATATGGAGTGGTATGAGCAGTAACACTGGCCCGATTGTACAAGAGGATAGTCTTTCTGACTCAACTTTCAATGGATCTCCATTTCAATCAGGGAAGACCCTTGAATCAAAAAACAAAGGTGTTTATTTAACAATGTGAAGAATTGATAAACGAAAAGTCTTTTGCACTCAGATTCGGCTGGGAGTTTTACTTGTGGCAAGCGACCTCTTCTGAGCGTCAGCCGAATAGACCCATCTGAGTCTGGACACTGGTGATGGTAGAGGACCTCCTAGTCTTGGAGATGGAGGTTTAGTGAACCTAAGGATCTGCCAGGTGAATGGTTTGCATGTGGAGAGAGGTGATCGCTATTGGGTGAGAACGAGCAGCTGACAGATGTAACGGCTGAGTGGACATTTGAAAAACTATGAATATATGCCCAATATTGCAAACCACCTCAAGAGATGACATTAGCTCATCTGTCGGAGTGGTATTGTTCAAGCTAACATTGCCTATCATCAGTTAACAAACCCTGGAGTAGAAAAATTACCATAAATGCCAAACTTAGATTCAACATCATCCAAAATAAAGTTAATATTAATAACAAAAGAGTCCCTATTACATGTTTCATCCTGAAAACCAGATCCGCGACATGGACTCGTGTGCAAGATCATTTATCCAGTTATGCAAAGTTATGCAAATCTTTATCATCATCATCTATCATTCATCAACCAGGTGACACAGAGATAAACAACCGCTCACACTCAAACCTACAGTCAATGTAAGAGTCACCAATTCAACTAAATTTCAGGTTTTTGGTTTGTGGGAGGAAGCCAGTGCTCCTGGAGGGTACAGCGGCTCAATTGGTAGAGTGTTCGTCCCCTTATATGAAGGTCGGTGGTTCGACCCCTGGCCGCTGCAGTCCACATGAAAAAGTGTCCCTGAGCAAGATACTGAAGCCCAAGTTGCTCCCAATGGCTGTTCCATCATTGTGCGAATGATGGTGTGAATGGTTACAACTCCTGATGAGCATGTGGCACCTTGCATGGCAGCCGCTATCATCACTGTATGAATGTTTGTGTAAGCGGTGAATGCTGGCTCACAATGTAAAGTGTTTTGAGTGGTCGAGCAGACTAGAAAAGCGCTATATAGGCACAGTCCATTTACCATTTTCCTGGAGGGAACCCAGGCAAACAAAGAGAAAACATTCAAATTTAACACAGAAAGGCCCCGGGGTCCTATGTGGATTTGAACCCTGAAATATTTCTACCTACTTGTGCCAACTGGCTGTCCTTCATGGATTGCCATGAAAGTTTGTATATAAATTCAATCTGAATATGAGACAGATGTTTTATGTAGTATTGAGACTATCTTTCCAATCAACTACGTATTTATACATATGGGGCTTCTGTCCCAGCTGTTTGTCATTGTGGTGATCAATTGATTATAAGACACTCCAGCTGTGCTTGGCACACTCCTATCCTATATTGACATGTGTGTGTGCTGTCACTCGGATTTTCTGATTGCCACTGTGCAGTCAGAAGTGGTGTGTAAGAGTTTTGAGACCTGTTGAATGGGGGGAATTGTGTGTTGGAAAATGTGATGAGGGGCATACAGAGTAGATTTTGGATCTGCTGCAAACACAATTAGAGAGTTAGCTGACTAAAAAGTTTCTTTCGGGGAAAGATGCTTGGCATGTAGCTCCGACTATTAAGATGGAGTCTGTTGCAATGCCATGCAATTATATTCCAGGCTTGGTGTTGTCATAGCCCCATAAACTCAGTTTTCAAGCACCCTCATAACAGGGGAAACATCAGATAAAACCCCAGAAAAACATGTATGTGGTAATTATTCATAAATATCGTAAGCTAACTGAATACCCATAAGCACATACAGCCTGCCACATACCCACTGAGATCGGACACAAAGTTGTGCTGGCTCTGCCACAGGTACCAGTCTGTGAAAAACAAAGTGGCATGAACTGTTCTGTAATAACTCCGAACCAGGTTGGATTACTGTAACCCACTTCTCATCGAGATCCCTGATAAAAGTCTTGAAAGACCTGATGAGAGTTTGTAAACACGAACACATCACCCCTGTTCTTCATTCCCTTCATTGGCTTCTCGTCTCCACCAGGATTGATTATAAGATCTCTCTCCTCACTCACCAGTGCATCCATGGCAATAAATGCCCCTACCTGAAAGAATCACTGTCCTCAACACGATCCCTCTGTTTTACCCACTCAAAACGCCTCGTCCTTCCCCGGACTAAGCTCAGCACCATGGGTGATCGGGTCTTCTGTTCTGCTGACCCTGTGGAATGCCCTCCCTGACCATCTGAGGGCTCCACAGACGACTGAGACTTTTAACAATGGACTTAAAACTTTCCTTTTTAGCAGAACCAATAACTTTTATTTAACATTTCTGCTTTTTTTCATATTTTTTTATTATTATTATTAATATATATTTTTTATTAATGCTTTTACCTGCTTTTACCTTGTTGCGCTTTGAGATTTGATCCAAATGTAAAGTGAGTTATAAATAAGACAAAGACGATAAACAGCCTTGGGTCCTCAGCTCCACTTCCTTCTTACCTGTGTATGTCAAGACTTTGTGTTTATTTATTAGTATGTTAAGGTCCGTCATTTTGATTTGTAGTGCCTTTTTAGTGTGTTTTCCTGTTTATTCTTTATTTTGTTAGTCCTTCCTAGTGTAGTCTTTGTGTTTTTCACTTGTGTTCCTTTCTCCCTTTGTATCTGTCCTGTGATTGTTCTCCTCTTGTTTGATTGGTCATCGTGTTCACCTGTGTCTCAGGTGTTGATGGATTCATACATTTTTCTCTCCCATTTAACAATTGCTTTTGTGAAGCTGGAATCTTCTTATTAAATTTGTGGTTGCCTAGAGAGTTGTCTGGTATCGGTGATACAAAACTGGAGAAGGAGGAAGGAGACTTGTGGTATTTCCTGTACTTCTACTAGAATGTACCAGACCAATAAATGTTACTTCTGCCGTGGGTTTATCTGTTCTATTCATAAACCAGAAAAGTCTGGCACATTTTTACATTTGACACCCACATAGATTTTAGTGCACCGAGTAAGTGTATTGATTGTGGGTAAATTTGGTTTTATATTTCCGATTTTAGGGGTATCTTTATGTCCAAATTTTGTAGGGCAATGATTTACAGCATGCACCATAGATCACTCTTATATTTCATTTTTTTTCTCACTCTGGGGAGCTTTTTTATGAAACAATTACTAATGTCTAACTGATTTACTCCAAATTTGGTTCATATGAATCAACTCGAAGAGATTTGTCTTGAATATATCTTATTTTACTCTTATAGCTCATATTTTACTCACTTGGGAGAGCTTTTTTTCCCAAAAATATTGATTTTGGACAGAACTTTGCAGTTAATTTTAAGAGTTCAACCAGCAGGATTGCTTGTACAATGCACTGATTGGGGGGCTTTTTTGAGATAAACCTCTGCTGTCAGGCATGACAGCGTACGCCTAGTTTGAAACAGGAAACAGTACAGTAGCTAAGTGGATGATTTTAGTTTTATATTCTGCATTACCACAATACAGAAGATCTTCTATTGATTATAGAAAGCACATTAAAACATGTTCCTGAAGTAGTTTTAGTTTAAATGAGAGAGACAGTAGCCATTGAGTAAACATTTTGTTTTATATTTGATGACGCAGGTTTTAGCTGCCATTACCAGGAGTCTCTGGGTGCAGGGAAATATGTAGAGAAGTTTTACATTGTTCATTTATTTTACAGCCCCCGTTGGTATGATACAAAGCTGGGTGTAAAACATTTCAATAGTTTCCCTGTAATAAGAAACTCCACAGAACAGGAAGGAAAAACTGATGCAGGTTATTTAATTATTTCCATTGGGTAACAGTATAACTGTCTTCATGTACTGCACAAAAGCCTAATTTAGTACTTGGTTAATTTAGTACTTAGTTTGAACCTTGCTTCAAAATTTTCTTCTCACTCTCTAGATTTTAGCGAGTCACTGTCATTCGATTCTACCTCACCTAAAACTTTTCATACTGACAATTTACAATCCGACTGGTGTGATTTAACCCTTAATTATAGGCAACACTTAGACTGTTTTTTACACCTACCATGTTTGGTTCGCTTAAAAGACATTTTCTTTTTCTTTTTTTATGTCCCGCTTCGTTTGGGCCGGAATAGGATAAGATAAAATTTGACTTTATTAATCCTAGCACAGTAACACACAAGAACTGAAAGTGAACAAAATGAACGAAAGCGAAACCCGAGATGAAATATAAGTGAAATATCATATTCAAGTTAAATACGATGTATACAAGAAAAATCTTCCCGGGTCGATTCATATGCACCAAATTTGGACTAGATGGGACCAACAGATGAGAAATTATACCCAAAAACTTTCAGAGATAAATCTCCGGCTAGTGTGAGAACTTTACAACCAACCTTTCCCAAAATAAATCTTGTTTTTTCTCGTACTAAGGTATATGTCAGTATAAAATTTGACAATGATCCATGAAATATTACTTGAGTTATGTCTCGAGTAGTGTTTTTCGTATGAGAAAAAGTGTTTTTCGTATGAAAAAAAACACCCTAATGAGTAAAATATAAACTTTTGGAGTAATATATAATATTTATATGGCAGACAATTCATATGCACCAGATAAGGACAACAGTTGGGAAGTTAATTCCGACAAACAGTGTTTTTTGTAAAAATCCCCGCCCATGGACTAAATCAGGCCAACAGTCGTGAAATTATGGCCTGACAATGGTGGAGATACAGCGCCACCTAGTGTCGGAAATATACAACTGACCTTTCCTAAAATAACCTCGTCCTCGCACTAAGATCTATGTGGGCATAAAATTTGAAAATGATCCATGAAATAGTTCTTGGGTTATCTCTTGGGTTAACAAGAAGGATCACGGGCTACGCGGCGCTGATGACAACATAATATCAATGACTTACTGGAGATTTAACTTTATAAGCACATTAAGTCTTTATCTCAATGAGATTTCCAGATTAAATAAATAAATAAAAGTAAATTAAATACAGAATTTTCCATTGCATTTAAAAAGTGGGTGACAGATCACCAAGCTTTCTTTTAGATAAAATGCACAACTACATTCTTAACTTTTTTTCAGTTTTTTTTTTAATGAATCTTCATTCCTATCAGGTCAGAAGTCAGAACAGAATATGAAAAATACAGTTTGCAGCTTTTATTTTAAAAAAATAAGCTTTTTTCCCTTTACACACTTTATAATATTCCAAATAATCTGCTGATATAATGTGGTGGGGAAGAGAAGGACTAGAATTATAGTTCATTAAACCTACAGTGTTATAAGGGCGCATGCCACCTAACTCTCAGTGCACATTTTGCAGTCCTGGTAATTTGCTTTTCCCTTTCACATCTAGGAATCTAACAAACAATGAACATTATATAGTATGCAGTCCATCTAAATGCTCTGACAGCACTACCTCCCGCAAAGCATGTGCATTCATGTTCATACAAAGCCCATGGAATCAATAAAGAGGGATATTCAAATGATCTGATAAATGGGTTTTTTGAGAAACTTCTTATGTTCTGTATGTCTACGCAGCAAAACAACCCATTTCACTCCGTGTTTACCAGTTAGACAGGAATAAAAAAAATCTAAGTTTTACATTTAAGCGGTATGCACGTCTCAAGAGTCAAGAGTCTTCTCTCTGCAAGCAATTGTGGAGGACATCTCCACAACCCTGTATCAACATCAGTTCAATCAATACTTTCCATTTAGACGATTAATAGATTTACGTAATTGAACCTCCAGGCTTCAATAAGTATGACTCAATCATTTATCTAAATGGTTAAACGGCTCGCTGATACATGTTGTAATTTTGCGAACTGACGCGGCAAATTCGAAATGAGGTTTGCAGAAAAAGCCTGCAGTGTCTGCTCTGCATGTAATGCTCATTGCTTTTCTGCTCACAGCACACAGGCTACTATTAAACAGTCAGTCAATGTGCCCCAAAGATTGCATGAATATAAATAACTGTTTTTTTGAAATGTTATATTTCCCACCCATCAGTGTGTGAGTTTAATTCTGCCTAAACCTTACCAGTACCAGGAGGATTTTCTTTGATGTTCACATTATCGTTTGACAAACACAAGGCAGAGATTTATAGCTCTGTCATCGACTCCACCCCCTCTGACAAATCATATACAATTTCAGCAACAAATACAGTACAAGTACACAGCAGATGTACGAGCGGTATAAACAGTGACAAAGACATAATCTAATCCATCATGAAAATGATGCAATGCAATTCCTTTCAGTGCTGAAAGAATCGCATTCCATCCCCATTGCTCCTGCATCTCATGCCTTCTTCCTGACTGCCCTCCTCTTTTCAACCTCATTTCATATCTCAATGCAGCGTTTAACCAAAGTAATTTACGTTCGAGGGGCCTATATCGCATATAGCTTTTCTCATCTGATTGTTTTTCCATCTCAGATGCACTTTAAGGCATCATACACATTAAGGAGTTGCACTGAAGCATGTTTTGTAATGCTTCATTTCATGTTTTTGTCCATGCCAAGATCTTGAGAGTTAATTTAGGCCTGTTTTACAGAGAAATTTGAAATATCTGCAGGTAGACGAAGAAAACCGATGACTTTGTATGTTGCTGATGCTGAAGCACTTTGATGTTACAGTTCTTTTCCAAAAGGGCCATGCCCATCGAGAATTATAGAGTTATGGCAGACCTCTAGAGATTACTGTAGATCATCATCCAAGCTGGGTATGCCTGAGAGATATTTTTCCTCAGAGTGAGGTGGTTTCTCAGCTTTGTGACAAACTGAAAGGGAGTTAAATGTGAATCACTTCTGTGCGAAACAAGATAAAGTGAGCATTTACTGTTAAAGGTCACCCTGCAGGTTGTTCCATTTTGATCCGCCGCCATCTGCATCTGTCATTGAGCTACTGGAGAACAATGCTGTTGCAAAGTGATGACATTTAAGCAAAATAACACATTACTCAAATTATGCCCTTATATAATGACAGCATTGTACAATATTTTATTAAACTGAGATATGCAGAAAACTGTCTTATTTTTAGATGCTACATTGCATTTGACTGATGTGTAATGTCCATCAGTGATTTTTCTTGAGCAATTCATCATTACTTACAGGAAGATACGATTTTAAGTTTTTTAAATTGAACTAGTTATATCCCAGAAAAGTCTTGGATATTATGGAATCATCATCAACTCCACCGTGTCCGCCTCCGTCTGGGCCGTACATCCTCCGCGATAACTCAAAAACTGTTTAATAAATCATTTTCAATTTTTATACCACCATAGATCTTAATGCGCTGAAGAACTGAATTGATTTTTGGAAAAGATGGTTGCACATTATCAACTATAAAACTTTTGAAGATAAGGCTCCACCCACTGTCGGAAATATAATCCCAAAATCACTCCAGTCCTTTCTCGGACTTAAGTCTACCTGGGTATGACATTTAGAAATGATCCATGAAATGGTTATTGCGTTATCACGCTAGCTCGCAGGACGTTCCCTGAGCAGCTACCAGCGGCTACCAGCGGCTACCAGCGGCTACCAGCGGCTACCAGCGGCTACCAGCGGCTACCAGCGGCTACCAGCGGCTACCAGCGGCTACCAGCGGCTACCAGCAGCTACCAGCAGCTACCTTGTCGATTGTCTGTCATCTGACCATGACGGACAATCGACAAGGAGAAGAGTTTTGCTGCGATGAATGAGGGAATTCCAGCTAACTGAAACATAAGAAGTAAAAAAAGTCGGAGAAGCACCAGAGGCTGAGGGAACCATTTGAACAGATGTGGTGGGTAGAAAGCAAAGTGACCCAAGTAGTGATGGGAGCATTAAGGGCCGTATCCCCCGAACTGTAAGAATGGCTGCATTAGACTTAAAATATAATATCTAAGGTGTCTGTCCAGAAGAGTGTAGACCCAGGAAGCGCAGAGATACTTCACAAGAAGAAGGAGTAGTAGAAGCCTGTAACTCCTCGGCCGCTGGTAGAGGACCTGAGCTTGAAAAGGACACCTACCGCCATCCATGTCGGTATTTTGGCCTACGTCCGGATATCAGCTGCCCAGTCAACAGTACGTATTATAAAACATTTATATAAAACAGAATACTCAGTAGAAGGCACTACTTCACCACTTCAAACTAAAATCAATTTGAGATATAATCTGCAGGTTGGTGTTGACTGACAACCCGTGATCACGGCAGCTCTTATGTAGATAAATGACGAGATACGCAATGTGGTAGAAGCCTGGTAGATGTTTTGGCACAGAACAGTTTTAACTGTGGCCTCCATTTAAGTGAAACAAAGTCTGTTCACAAGTTTGCATTTTAATCGTTTCTTTTTTTTCTATTTAAGCTCAGCCTGAAGAAAACCTTTTATCCTTCGTGATGTTGTTGTTCGTGTTGTTTCTGTGTGATCTCTGTTTTCAGCAGGCTTTTTCCTCAACCGGTCTTACAGGTCGGTGCTGAATTTAAATTGAAACTAATTACAAAGTGCCACACATTAGCCTTTATTTGCGAAATGCTGGAAGACAATAAATACATTTTTTATTTAAATTGGTACAATCCTGCGAAGATTTTATGTTGAATGGATAATATTTCATTTTATTCATTTTATGGTACATATTACCCAGTAGCTAATTGTTCACCAAATGTTTGGTGAACTAAATGTCATTGAACAAAACACATTTCTGGCATTCTTACAGTCATAATTAGCCACAGCCAAAACTGCTTCGGCATTAGACAGCAAAAACTGAAGAAGCAGACTCGGGGATAACATGATTATTCCCTGCCCCACTATAAGGAATTATCATGACAGTTTAATCAAACTATTTCTGAAATATGTGGATCAGCGCTTCTTCTAGTTATACACCTCAAAGGCATCTTACAAAGATTATGCTAGTTTGTGAAAATAATGTTATTTTACAGTACCAGTCAAAAAGTTCTAAGAATTACAGTACCAGTCAAAAGTTTGGACACAATGTCCTAAAAGTTGATTGATACTGTATATATTTTGGTGTGTAAATTTGTTTCATTTGTTAAGTTTACTTATATGAGGGCAAATGCTCAAATACGTTAGTCTCACCAAAATACAAGATACTTTGCGCCTGTTTTAGCGACTTTCTAATTTCCCTCTGTATTCAGCTGGACAGATGAGATCAAACGTAACACATGCAGACACTCACACACACACACACACGTACGCACGCACACACAAATACACATTCTAACAATTGCCGGAAGAGCAATTTCTAATTCTAGAAATACATTTATTCATTCTAAAAAATGTCTAGATATTAAAAAAGAAACTAAAAAAAAACTGAAATGTAGGATTACTTAAAATCCATTTCTTAATGCGATGTGAGAAAATATGGAGGTCATGACCTGCCGCCACCTTGACAAGAATCTATTTCAATTCTTAACTGCTACATAGAAGGGTGGACCCACATTTTGGGATGCGGCAATCTCCATTTGAAGCAGACTTTGAGGCGCTGTTCATTCACTCAGTGCGGGGCAGAACAGACCTCTACAGAGGTGGAGAAGAGGCATTACACATTCATACTTACCAAAAGGTTTGGACTTGGCCTAGTCGCTGGCTTTGGGTGTAACATTCTTAAAATGGCCCTTCGGTTGACTTTTGACTGACGTTTTTTCTGTTGCATATTTTTAAAAACTATTTTTATTGATGTGCCCTGCATCAACATTTTTTGCAACTTTCTACATATAGTCAAAATCATATTCTCATGCAATTGATCGATAGATGGGGTTTGCAGTCATGTTTGAAGAGACGGATAACTGTAGATGCCCTCAAACACTCAAAGCTCCACTCATTTATCGTGACTGTCAAACACACCTGGGACAGGTCCCAAGTGGATGCTGACCTGAATTAGCCGTTTGATGCTTTTGGCTTTGCTGTGAGGAAATTAAAGTTTGAGGACAGTCTTTACTTTCATTGTCATTGAGTGTGACACCCACTTCAAATGGAATATAGTGAAAGGGAGAGCCACTGACGACTGATGCAGTTTGAAGCATGGGAACTGATCCATACAGTCCAGAGAGCTAAGATTGAGGGAGAGATGTGAGCAGCGTTCATGTTGAACCTGATATAAACATCCTGTTTCTGATATTATTGCATATAATTTCTGTGTCACAAACATTTCCCCTCAGTTTGTCAAAAATGTAGTTCAATATTCTTAAAACAAAACCCCATCCCCTCATGGTTTAATACAAAACCGATTCTCACATCATAAATAACAATAAGTGTTAAAAAAAATTATTAGCAGAAATTTATTCAGACCAGACTCAATACATTAAAAGTAATGAAGACAACACACACAATTGCTCAACCACAGTTAGTTTGTTTTTTGCCCAGTACCATATTTTCAAATCAGGCATCCTGACTCCATTGTCGCTGTGATGGAGAAGAAGCTCATTTCAATTTTGTCATTGATAATGCCACCTGATTCTCCACTGTTGACAAAAGCATTAAACAAAACATTGAATCAAAGTATGCACATAAATCATTCCTGACAGGGTGTTCAAAAACAAGTACACATTAAAAAACAGAATCACGCTGTGTCAGAGACGTGCACCAACTCCAGCTCAGACTCAATTTGGGCACAAAGCATCAGTTGTTGTTGTTTTTTTCTACTTCAGTAAGTGACAACAATTACGTTGATTGATAGTGACATTTCATTTCTTTTTTTTTATTAACTAGCTATTTATTTCTTTTCAACAATTTAAATACAGGCAATAAACTGCAGAACACAAAACAAGATGGACAGCGATACTGTGTGTGTGTGTGTGTGTGTGTGTGGGGGGGTTCTGTCAGTTACAACATGACTGACATCTTTAGACCAGCGCTCAGGATTTCATTGAACACTGATGCTCTGCTGAGTTGTAGACAGATTTCCATCTTTGTGATATCACACAAGACTTTGGGTGGAGAACGATCGATGAGTACGCACCACCCTTGCAGCCAATATTGTGTGGCAGTGTGGCAAAGGCATAGCAGTGCAAGACAGTGAGAACCAACTGATGGTTTGAAAATAACCTATAAAATAGATTTCAGTGTGTATTACACTGAATTAACTAAATAAGTTCATTAATAAGGTATTACTTTCATCTCCCTTATTATATCCAAGGTTGTGCATCAGGGATCAGCTCTGGGAACACTCGTCATTCAAATCGTACATTAACACTCTTGATGAAAATGTTTCGAACTCAAACTTTCTTTTTTATGCTGATGATACTGTGATACAATCCTCTGCATCAACACCAAGTCCGGACCAGCAACAACTGACTTTAAATACTATAAAATAGAACTTGTGGGGGGGGTTAGGCTGAAAACATAAGCTCTAGTTTTCAAATACAAAACCACGGTCATTGGACATTCCCGCCATTTAATATTTTTCAGGGCTGAATCTTTATTTCAGTACATTTATGGATGTATTCAAATAAAGGATGTTCTGTATTTCATGCCTTTCATTCAGTAACTGGTACAAAAAAAATGTAATTGAATTTGAGTTATTTTTGAATCCAAGCCTGACTTCCCCTCAAGGCCAAAAGACAACCTATTGCTCCCAACTTTTATGTCTGTTGTGCAGATTGATAATGTTTCTATCATGCATACATCTTACACATACCAGACTTAACTACTGGCATATTCTTATTTATAAGGCTATTCAAGCCTTATAAATAAGGCTTGAATAGCCTGCTTCCTGCTCAGTTAAGTAAGTTATTCCTTGCCTCCCGGACCCACTGTCCGTCCCTTACGTCCATACTGAATGTGGAAAATTGTTTAAGAATCCTCCCTATGCCTGGAATCAGTTAAATAATTATCTGAATCGCAGAGAGCTCAATAGCTACAATTGAAGCCATTTTAAATTACCTGGCTGCAGGCACCTTTGGTTAATGGTGTTTTAACTGACTCGTATAACCCTTTCATGTTCCCCGATGCTGATAATTGTTTCTAATTTGTACATTTTTATTAATATGCCTCTATGTCTGCAAACCTGTTTTTACACACTACTGCGTGTCTAGACCAGGCCACTCTTGTAAAAGAGATTTTTATTCTGAGGCTTAAAATCGAGACCTTTAAATTTGAACTAAATTAATGTTTAAAAATACTGAAACTATATTTCTGTATATTATATTATTGTCTCATTGATCATCGTACACGTTTTCAGTAGACATCCAGAACACATTTGGCATTCAGATATAGCCCTTTTTGAGATTAACAGAATAAGGTAGAATGGTCCTCAGTGATGAACATACCTCTGTCAAGATTTTAAAAATCCCAAAGTTGGATAGGTTAACAAGATTCTGAAAAACGCCTATTTCACGATGTTCAGAAAAGCATTATGTGTCCAGCCCTGTATGAATATCAACACCAAAATGTAATGGTCTTCTCCCTTGCTCTGGCTCTAACCTTCTTCTGAGCCTTGTGGAAATCTGTCTGGTCTCTTTTTTGCAATATCCTTCAAAATAACTATCTAACTAACAGACTCAGAACATAAGGTCCTTGGTGAAGGTAAGAATAAAAATGTTGCTACCGAGCAGTTCTGCCATCCTAGACTTGATAAATACCTGTGAATCCGAAGTGGACCTCACTGGAATAACCATTAATTTCCTTTAATAATTAAATAGTCTCCCTTACCTTCACCTCAAGCCTTTCATCAATAACAGCACACAGAGCACTTTCAGGCTTGGTTGAAGTAATTATTGTGCATTATTCAAATGACTCGAAACGATTAGAGTTATCCCCAAATAAAGTGCCACTGTTTACTGCAAAATGACTTTTCAAACCAGCCATGTACACAACCTATAGTTGTTAGTCTTGTCATCCTCCATAGTCGTGACTCCCTCTGGCAATTTGCCAGCAAGGATTGGCTCGTGTGTGTGTTTCTGTGTGGGTGTGGGTGTGTGGCCAGTTCATTGAGGTCAGTGATACAGTCCATTTTCACTCTTTACTAACATTGCTCTTTGCTTCTTTTTTTTTGTTTCTCATCAGTTATTTATTGATGCTATTGACTGCCTTATCCCAAAGTAAATGTGAAACAAATCTGACATTATTAACTGAAAAACCCCAATCCAACATGCGGCAGAGGAGCAATTGTGTTATCACCATGACTGCAAGCAATATAAACTTTCACTGTTGAGTAATAAAGCTTCACATTAATCAGGCAAATCATGTTGTTATGCTTCCTATCAGCGGCCCAGACAGCAATGTTTCATCAACATGCAGAAAGCCAGAGTTTGCTTCTCTCCAAGAAAGCACACGCTGCTGTTTAGAAACTCTTCCCTCACATTTTGACAGAGGGATTGGACAGGGCTTTAGCAGAGCAGCTATGTAACATAAATTGAGGCTATGGACTCCAGAGAATTGTGGCTTCCTCATTCCCTTCACAATTGGTCACATTTAATGAAAAGAACAGAGTTGAAGCCATCCCTTCAACAGACAATCAGACAAGGAAAGTGCATTCCTGTCCACAGCTCAATTCCTCAGGAACAGAGGCACGGAAAAGTATTTATGAAACAAAAAACTGCCACCGTCATTTCTACACTGCAGCATTTTTCAAACATTTTTAGTCATGGCCCCCTATTAAGGCTGCAAAATGCAGAGTCACCACAGTCCAGAATTCATTCAGAAATCTAGACTCTGAGTGTAACCCTTTCAAAGCGCAGTTCTAACAAATGTTATCAAGAATGGTTAGGGAATTGAGATATTAATTGAAACTATTTCTCTTTCGAAATCCTGTCTAAAGCCATGCGTTAATTTTTTTTTCTTCATGTGTGATCTTCCCTGACCTCTGCCCGTTGCTCCTGTGCTAGCAGTGGAAGGTCTTCCTCTTACACTTCTGAAAACTTCGTTATCACTTATTCTCATCAATCGTGTTGACTTTTCAAGAAAATGAAATACTCAAAAAGAGAGATTATTCCTCTTTCAGTTTGCACCAAACTCCTGCTTGGTTTCATACCGCATTAGCAGGCATATTTGGAGATCAAGCCCTACCCTCAGCGCACTGGATGATGCTGTTGTTGGCTCAGATTCAGAATTATTTAGTTATGGCTCCTTTTTTTTTCAAAAGCCTTTGAATGTAGGTCTGTGTGTGACATGCAAAATTTTCATCATTGCACTTGTAAGCTACATTGTCATACACAATGAGTTAAACAAAGAGTTATACAATGATGTTGTAATATGGAAGACATATCTTCTCTTGGAATGAAGTCCTTAAGGACTGAATTCATAAGGACTTCAGTCCTTTTGAGGCAGAGAGTTACTAATTAAAAATGTCATTATTATTACTGAAAACATAAGTTTAGAAATTATAGGAAAGAGCTGAAAATCCGAAAATCAGCAAACGGGGCTTTCCTTTAACCGACACAACATTTTGATGGTGCAGCTTGGCACAAATCGTCCGTCAATGATAAACCCAGGGTCATAGGATATTTCGAGTCTCGGATAATCAGACACCCTCACCGGGGCAAGCCAGCTAGGGGTAATCAGCCCCGACTTGTGTCCAAGCAGCACGCTACACCATGATCACCCCATCTGATCCACAGCCATCTTGATTTTTCTGCCGCTTTAATTAAGTTTCTGGTGGCTCCGCTTTCCTGCAACTCTCTGATGGCAAAGAGTCCAAGTGGCTGATGTCAAGACTGTCCTGGAAGCTCCTGCAGTCTACCTTGAATGGCTGACTGTGATTTCTCCTCCTGCAGTCCTTTACCAGCCCAAGAGACTTGGCCTTCTTACTATGCTTTGAACAGTTAGATTATAAAACCAAATCTGGCCTGAATGTTTTTCCTGCAATTTGCTCTCAAAACTTCAGCTGCTTCCTCAGGTCAGCTTTCAGCTGCCAGTCACAAGCCGATGCTTGCAGCCCAGTTGAGGCCTTGCACTCTTCTTGAGGTTTCTCCCCCTGCTGACGAAGGCGATGTTGTGCCTTGCTGATAGCTGATATTTGCTCTCCAGGATACCATTGCAGATGTCGGCAGCTACTGCCCTGAGCCCCTGATCACGGTCCCATCTGAACTGTCACTCTCACATGGCTTTTGGGCAGCAGCTCAAGACCTAAGGGCTGAGAAGTCTGGGCCCTATGGACCAAAGTGACTGTTAACATTTCTTGTAGGAGAATCAATAAAGCATCCACCAGGAGGCACATGACAAGACAGACACCAAAGAGAGACACAAAATGCCACCAAATGGTACATCAAGTCCTTGATCTAATGTAGTGGGTGTGTTTGGACTTTACCTGTCTGTCCCACTGGGTCCATTGTCTCACAAGCTGAGTCTAGGTGTATTGAATTTTAACCAAATATCACACTATTTTCTGCCAGACACATTCCTCAAAAAAATACAGAGTAAGGAATACTGGCATTTAAACACAGGTCAGTTTATTATATTTAGACCAGCTATGATAACATTCTGATCTGAAATGGATCTGTAACAAGGAAGACTGTCAAAAGCTAAGATACGTTCCACTTATTTATGGAACATCAATAATATAGATGTTCTATCTGCAAATTGCTCCTTTGATTAACTCACTTCATCGGGATCTACTCTCACAAGTCCCAACATGAATCAATGACCCCTTGTGTTTTTTAAACATTCACAAGATTCTGAGGGGTATTTTTAGCACTGGCGACATAATCACATATTGCAACTATGCCCTGTTGAGTCCAGATTATGTGTTGTGTGTTATAATAATACTTAACGTGGCTTATTATATTTTCTATGATCAGACTTTATATGCTCAACATTATGCAACCAAAATGCTATCATAATTTGCCTCGACTGCATGAGTATCACTTAATTCCGAGCTTTGCTATTGCAGTCCATTTCCAATTTTTTTTGCAAAAAAAAAAAAATCTTTTGGAATATGACATTTGTTACTGTGAATGGCTCCCGCCATGAAAAAAAGGCTCTCAGGCTGAGCACAGTTCATTATGATCCAGTTCTCTCTTAAAGCTGCAACAACAGAGCCACGGATGTCATGGGGGCAGTAAGCGGCAGCATCGACAATGATTGTCAGTTACAGTTATGTGATGGATGGTTGCAGCCTTATGAGAAACATGAGAGCCTTGCAGGAACAGCCTCTGTCTTTGAGCCATTGCTTTCATGTTTATTACCTAATGTGGAACATTTTCCATATAACCTGAAATCTGAAGGAGCACTTTTAATATGGCTCTGCAGCAATATAAAGGTAAAATAAAGCATAATTAGTCAACAAATGACAACAGAGAGAATGAGACACCAGCAGTGGAATTTTGATTAAACTTTACAACAGTGATACCTGACATTAAAATTCTGCACTCAGCATGCTATCAAGTCTGTTGTGCATAATAACGATAGGCCTGCATTGATCATTTATTCTGCCAGACAAACAGCAGGGGTCAAAGTTTTTTTGCATCATTAGTATATTTTGTGTTTTTATCAATCCACGCTCACACTGCACCAAATAAATATAGCAAACACCTTATTCCTCACACAGATGATTTAACACCAGAACCATTTAAAGGACAATCAGCATAAAAGCATCACACCTTTATGAATACTCGTCCGCAGTTCATGCTCAATTTTTTATATGTTGCTACGATGACAGTGATCAAGAAGATATCGCTCAGTTCATTAAGTACATTTATGATGAATTAACATGGGATTTCATATAAATTAACAAATTCTAGACCATTTCTCAACTATTAAGCCCATTTAAAGACTAAAATTCTACAGCCATTATAGAATATCTGTTTGTACCTCACAATTTGCACATGTATGCAGGTTTTTTAAATGTGTGATCCTGCTGCACTCAAACAACTGACTCTTTTTCCACTGAATTTCTTTTTTTTGTAATGTTTTATGTTCAGTGTCACTAAAATGTCGTAAAATGGGAAACATCACTAAGCAGCATTGAGGTAATTGAAAATGATACATTGGTTACTTTTTACACTCAATAACGATCCAACGCTGATGGAAGAGAGATGGATTTAAAATGTGAAAACTCTCATAACTTAGACATGTTTTAGAGTTTACACCATAAAAGGTTGAAAATTGGTGTGTCAGTCAATTTCATGTCTCCATCACTGCCGATCGGACCTGGA